>PNEQ01108591.1:13802-52238 GCA_003012365.1 Medauroidea extradentata
TATATATATATATATATATATATATATATATATATATATATATATATATATATATATATATATATATATATATATATATATATCCATTGTTACGTGATTACTTATACATCACACTGTTTAAATAACTGCCACATACTGATTTTATTAATTTAATCTACGAGTGATAAATAACAGGTAAAATTAATAGTTAATTTACCAACACAAGCGATTACACTAAGCCTTAACAGCAATTAAAGCATATTTAGTTTAAAATTTGTGTTAGCTAACAATGCAGATTAAGGCGCCCGCCTGCCTGCCTTGTAACCAGCGTTGCAGCGTGCTAGCAGAACGCTTTTATATAAGAAACTACTATACGTGCCTCAAATGTGTGCATTTACAAAAGGAACAAACCCTTCAAACGACCTCGGAATAGTAGTTTTAAAACATCACGTTAATTAGAAAGACCACAAGGCGGGCGCCTTAACAACTACGTGGAAAATACTCATTTATTTACGATCCTTCAGTGGGCAGGCCTTAGTACATCGGTGCGTCTGAACATACCTTCACGCCTAACGCTGAAATCAGGCGAAGGATACAAGACATAGCTATCGAAGTTAGGATAACCAAGTTTACGCACCGCGAAAGCAGAATGTAGGGTAATAGCCTTCTAGGGAGGAATTCACTACCATGACCTTCTCGACGGTCTCGCTGAGAAGACATCCAAACTACCAGGATGGAACGGTATTTCCGCAGTAGTGCAGCGGCAACGCTGGGAGTTTTATTCACTGCAACAATCTGGGTTCGCACACGAGAGTTATTCGTACCCAGGCACGAATCGTAGGTGGTTTCCACGAGAAGAAAAAAAACCTGAGCAGACATGAACGTGGGGACAGAAAACAGCCACGTCAGGCAGTTCCCGGTAGGAATGACGTCGTCTGTGGAGTGCGCTTCTGGCAAGACGCGTCTCGTCAGCAAGGGGTGCTGCGACATGTGCCAGATTTACGGCGGGCGGCGCGAGTCAGCGGGTGGGAGAGAGATATCGCGGTCGTACAGTATCTCGTCCTAGGATAAAAAGAAGCTCTGCTGTAGAGAGTAGGGGAGAAGAAGAAGGTTAGTATTTCCAAGTCACCCGCTGCTTGCTTAAGCATGGGATGTGTCGCAAAGTGCAGTTCAAACATGGGAGGCGACGCCGCGGAAGAATGATGTCTAGAAGGGGGGTAGGAGGGTAGGAATGATAAGGGGGTGAGGGTGGGGGAGCACGTGACTCGACTGCACCCGCCAGCACGAGTAGAACGACGAGGGGGTTGGTTATCTCCGGCTTCCTCTCCCTTTCCTATAGCGATATAATGCACCCCTTCCAGACCTGTAAATACACCAGCCCTCGGGGCCCGGCTGCTTGTTAAGTAAAGCCACATACGGCGCGGGGGGTGTGAAATTGGTTCCTGAATAGCTTTGCTCTTTCGCCGCGAACATAGACTACAATTGGTTCCCCCTCTGGCGGCGCGCGCAACAGCGGCGTATGTCGGGCGCGCGTGGTCCGACCAGCAGAACAGCTGGGGGTCACGCCATAAAACAAACAACACGTCTCCTTCGTGAGGAATTCCCTCGCCACACGGCACCGAGCAATACATTACCCGCCCTGCAGCACCGGTCATATTTTCCCCCGGCAAATTATTTAAATTACTTCATTAGCGTCCTTCGACGAATGCCTGCTCGGCTAATAGGACATGAGCCAAAGTAAATAACGTTACATATCGTTATATGATCGAGTGAGGCGGAACAGTGGTAACACATTGCACTCGTATACGAGATTCCGTGACCGGCCGGTTTTCCAAGGTTTTCCGAAAGTAGTCCAGACGAATAATGGAATATGCAAATGTTCCTTTATAAAGGCGCTGTTGACTTCCTATCTTCATTCCTTGACAACTTCTTTTTGGTTAGAGGGGTACTTAAAATTGTAAATACATAAAAAAGATACATAAATAATGAAATCATCGCTGTTTCCGGTACCTTCGCCAGGCCTTTCGAATTATGGATGGAAGATAAAATGACAATTTGCTTAGGAAGATTGGTAACGTACGCCGTGGAACTGTTTAGGGATAGGTACAGCACTGACAATATTCATTAAATATGTAACGGTTCTCGTTTTTCATTCACATTTTTTAGCATTTTTGACTTTCTGAGCTTGAAATATATAATTAGATTTAGAAAAATGTCATCTGATACAACATATCGGACGCGTTCTTTGTCTTGCAAAAGCGAATATCCGAAATGATTTGTTTGATCACGATTTTCCATAGCAAAATAATTCAAAGAAATTGCTACGTATTTTGAATGTAAGCACATATCTAGCAGTAACAATAATAAAAAATATGTATCTTAAAAGGCACGGAAAGTCTTTTATACTACAATAAAAGAACTTGGAATATTTTGTCCTCGTTCGAAATTTTTATGGCTGAGAGAATGTTCCAAATTAAAGGATAAAGCTAAGCGAAAAAATCTAACAAATTTTTCAGTGAAATATATTTTATTAATTGAATTACCATACGAATTATCACTAGCTCTCAGTATATAGAAATATATAAATGTGGACATTAATATACCAACGATAAAAATAGTATGTTTTAAATTAAAATTTTAGGTCTGAAGTTTTCAGCGTAATCTTTCAAGTTTAAATAATAAATTCTCAAAAAATTCAATTCAATTTCCAGAACATTCCAGCTACAAACTCGTACAGAAAACCCATAAGTTTACAAACTGGCACAATATATTCCTGACTGAATGATGAAAATGGGTTAACGTAATGAAACTTAAACCTAATTTCTAACGGAAAATGTATCTCACATATTTCACGAGTCTCTCTTGGATGGTACGAATACTACTAAACTATAACAAGGCTCGCTTGATTTCACTGTGGGTCATCTCAGTCTGAAGGTGTCGCTGGGTAAGTTCCACATTTTTGAAATTTAACTGAAAATATGAAATTTAGTACTGTAGTTTTTTAAAAATAAAACAACAAAACATAATTTATTTACTTTGAATAATTACAAGGTACTGAATGTACAGTTTTCTGTGCCATCTGTCAATATGTGAATTTATAAAATGTTGAACTTACCGTGCGGCACATATAATAACTTCAGACTGCCTCCTCGTATTCCATTTACTTTTCTTTCGTTTCTTACGTCTTTGGTTTCCACTTCAATTTATAGTGATTCCTTCTAAAACTTACGTGAAGTGGAGGACTCTTTGTCAGCGCTTAAGAGCGATACTTCAAGCGCTATGGAGGGTGATAGCTCTGAGTATTGAGCGGTGTCGGAATGAAAGGGCGGGGTAAACGAAATAACCCCGAGAAAATCCTTTGACCAACGACATCGTCGGGAAACCTCACCAGGCTCAGACACAGGAAGGATTGACAGATAAAGAACTCTTCCTTGATTCCGTGGGTGGTGGTTGCATGGCCGTTCTATGTTGGTGGATTGATGTGTCTGGTTAATTTCAGTAACGAACGAGACTCTTACCTGCTAACTGGTCGCTTCCGGTATCCGTTCGTGCTACCGGCAACAAATGATCTTAGAGGGACACGGGCGGCTTCTAGCCACACGAGATTTAGCAATAACAGGTCAGTGATGTTCTTAGAAGTTCTGGGCCACACGCGCGCTACACTGAAGGGATCAGCGTGTCATTCCAACCCGAAGAAGCCTTGTAAACAGTTGAACCTCCTTAGTGATAGGTATCAGGGTTTGAAATTGTTCCCCATAAACGAGGACTCCCCAGTTAGCGCAAGTCATAAGCTCGTGTTGATTGCGTCCCTGCCCGTTGTGCACACCGCCCGCCGCTACTACCGATTGAATGATTTAGCGAGTTCTATGAACCTATGAAAGGCGGTTCACTCGTCGAGTCGTTAATGTTGCTGGAAAGATGACCAAAAGTGATCATTTAGAGGACGTAAAAGTTGTAGGGAATCGAATCCGAATCGTCTCGGTGGTAGTCGAGCGACCTAGATGGTGCGCCAGTTTCGACTTCACATCTGAAATAAAACGCAAATGTACGATGGTACTGAGGGATCTACCTCGTCTTGATTAAAGATGAACTGCAGAGCTTTTGTAAGCCGCTCTCCTCAAGATACCTCAAGTCTCAGCTGAGCACAGCTTCCCTCACAAAGCTCTGACTACCCACTGACCTCATGACTTAACGACCCTAACAATGTACATCTAGTACCACCTTATGATGACACATGCCGTAGGCTAATGGAATTCACTGCATTTGGGACATTTTCCGTGTGACCACAATTTTAAGCAGACCATTTTGCCACGGGCGCAGCGCCGCGTACAGTCAAAGGTTACCCTCAACATCTTCGACGGTCTTGCAGTTCACCGAACGCCCGTTATAACTAAGGAAAGGGGAAATTCGCTAGTTCAATGACTTGAATGTTAGAATCCACTGTCCTATATATACACAAGCTCCGACCATTTGTCCATTGACTGCTGCTCACTGTAACAACAGACAATGTGCGAATAGACGGGGCTTGAGCCTAAATAGGCCAGTGGATTCTGACATGCACGTCACACAACACGCAAATTTTCCTTCCCTAGTTATAACGAGCAATCAGTAAAGACCCGCTTTGACGAGTTCCTATTGCATAACTACCGCGTCCTAATTAATGCGCTAAAACACTACCGACTGACCAAGAAAATGTACGACCACTATAAGCCACTCGTTGAGTGCTTGCCAAATAATTTCCGAAAGGAACATCTGTGGCACGAAAGTAGATTCTCAAATAACTAAAAATATTTTGGGTCAAGAAAAAACAAGCGTTTCTGTCAAATGACAATAGATTGACAACATCGAATTAAAAAAAAAGGCGTTTCACAGCTAGCAGAAGTGCGGTGAACAGAATAGAAATGATACATAAAAAGTGCTCGTGCGTTAAAATACATTACTATCTTCCGGCGTACGTTTGGCAAATTAAAAACGTGACGCGCTGGTTGCTTAGGTTTCTCGATAAAAAACGCTTCCTTGTAACGTTTAACAAAAAAAAATAGTACACTGCTAACGCCCATGAAATAAAGTTGGCGACGTGCCATTTCGCAAGGTTAGCTTAGTATTCAGAGAGTTGCAAAAACTTCACATTATGATGTCGGCACAAGTCTTGTACAAAACATAGCACGACGTGGCAGTCCACGATAAAATCTACTCAGTGAAAATATACACATAAAGTGGGGTTTTCAAACGCACGTACACGGTTACAACGTGCCTTATAGGGTAAACAAGTTTACTTAAAATAAGTCACAAAATGTTCTAGACTAAGTTACAATGCTGCAGATGCTTTATATACATTACGGATAGCATTGTAACAACACAAAAGGTATCACTGTAATGCCATTGCACTTTTATATAAAAAATAACAAGAAAGGAGTCCGTACAATTGTTGGTAAACATTAATTTACAGCTCACGATATGAGAAGGTAAATATCTTACATGGGGCCGGTTTCACCGTTCGCTTTTAAAATGGCTGTAACACTATGTTAGCCAACGCGATATTAAATCATAATGTGATGTTAAAGACAATGTTGTTTCACCGTGCAACTAACATCGTGTTAAAAATATTTTTCAGGTATCGTTGAGAAAGGAACGCGCTGTTTGTTTACACGTGTCACCTACAAATCTCAATTTAAGTGACAGTGTTTAGTTACTCTTTGGTTACTGCAGACATAACCAGTGTCATACATGGAAAATAAACGTCTTAGAATAATATGAGAAAACTATTATAGTGGACATAACAAGACACAAAAATTCGATTGAAGATAAAAAAGTAACAGGCTTTCGTTAAAATGTTTTTTTTTAAAGGAAATATTACTGCCATGAACAGATCCTGACCAACGAGCAAATATTTCTGTAGTTAAAAGTGTTGAATCACATACTATCTGCACATTTATTGAGAAGAAAAAAAACCTTTTACATAGCAAGTATTCAAAATGTACTGAAAAGGCCAAAATAATTTCTCCTAGTAAGATTTAAACGGAAATCGTGAGGATCGTGTGGTGATACAAGAATAATCACATAAGTCACTAACAAGTTTATAGCATTGTTTTCTAGCGACAGCTATTATCTACACTCTTTACTGTTATCTATTGCATGTGCCCCCATTTTTTTCGTTTTAAATATTACATATATTTTATACGTGAAATTATTTTTTACTTTTCAGTCCGTTTTAATTCGTAGTACATTAAAAATTATTTTTATTTACTATTGTTTTCAGCTTTTTAGTATTGAATGTGTAAAATTTTGCAATAATGTTTTTTTAAAAATTAAATTTATTAAAATAATTTAAAACTTTTTTTGTGGATAGTTATTTTTCTACAATTTTTTCCTGAGCTGTGTTTGAAGTTACAGATCTCCAGCTCCTCGAGAAGATAGTTTAAAATCGATAGGAAAATTTTTACCGAACAGACAGGCAAGAAAGCGAGTAGTAAAACCTTATACAGAGGTCATATATATATATATATATATATATATATATATATATATATATACACACACACACACACACACACACACATTGTTTATTGCTACCAAACATCTCGTTGTTACCGAACATACAAATAAACACGACAAGAAAGTGAATTAATAAAAACGTGTTAAAATATTATTTCCTGTTTCTGTATACATCAACTCTGCAAATTCCAGGAGATTGAATTTCAATATAAGTTAAATATAACGCTTCAACGAAGTTGTGTTACTGCACAGAATATACGCACAGCTTCTTGAATATTTTCCACCTTAGGAAAATTAATGTAGCGTGGTCTTAACGATGAAAATCGCTGCAGACCTCTCATTAATTGCTCTAGACGAGGTGTTGTTTAATACTCCAAAGTTTAAATTGTCCAAAAGCATATGATATCGTAATGATATAGTAACTCACGCATTTGTGAGAAAAGGTAAATTGCGGCGTTGGTATGGGTAAGATAACCTTTCTTGAATATCTCTAAGTACTTTTGCAGTCACTGCTTTAGAAAGTTAGTATCTTTCAATGATTTTTCCTTCAGGTAGAAATCTGAAGTAATTTCTTCATGTGTTCACAATTTTTTGTTGATGCGCTATGTTTATATATTCTTCATTGAGTAACAACACTTGTACAATTTATCTTCAAGCAGACATTGTTTTCATGCTTACAGCATATTAATATTTTAACTACACAAATTTGTACTGTTAAATTTACAGCCATTATGATAGTGTTAACGGTGGTTCGTGAAATGTAGATACACCTTTAGTATTTCTTAAAAACAGAGTAGTTTTTACCAGATAATTCACCACTGCAAAACAAAACTGCTTCATCACAAAAAAGTTACTTGAACTAAACCAACTAATTTGATTAATTTACCTTAACAGTTCCCTTATGCGTAATATTCCGCCCTTTTTAAAATACAACAAACACTAACACCGATTGCGCTACAAACTGTGCACCACGGTTTAGTAAGAAGGCAACACTTTGGCGTGATGTGATGGAACATATTTCACATTAATAACGTATACAGCACATTTCGGTTTCGTTTACCAACACAACGCATAGCTAAGCTAGTGAATTAGAACTTATTAAAAATCCCAGGGAAAGCAGGCAACCAGATATGCATTTAGCTAGAAGAATTATATTGCTAGCAGGGTGTGTTAGATAGCTATCTAGATAGATAACTGTGCATATAGTTAGGTCAGTAGCAATATAGGTAGGTAATCTAATAGGTATAACTGATATAGGCAGGTAATTAAGTTGGTATGTATTATGTATAAATGTACAGATAAATAAGAAGGGTTTAACGCATCGGGTTCCTAACGCTGTTTTTGTGAACACTATTTTGAAATCCTAAAAAGGAGTCAGATACCATAAAATCGCCATAGAAATGTGATAAAAGTTGGCTTTGCTATAAAACCAATGTTTTCATAGCACAAATTATATAATTTTGGCTAAATCGACTTAATGATTATTATATTGAATAAATAGTTAGCCAAATCAATTACATAATAGATTTTAAAATATTCGGCAACGTAGTAAATCCATTTTCAAGGGTTTAAAATAATATATCCACAAAAAATAACCACGTAAACAGGAACTCGTGACCTAAAACTTCGCTGACAGGGAGCTAGTTAGAACACGAATCAATAGCCTATAGAAACACTTTAAAGGAAAGGAAGCGGCTGACGTCTGTAGTTAGTAACCAATTAGCATTTGACTGTTGTGATTTTATAGAAACCCTGAAAACGGAAATTAGGATAGACGATACGTATATCAATGAAACACGAAACCTTCTACATGCGAGATAGAATGTTACATCTGCGTCACTTTGTTCAAACAGCTTCTTACAGTCCACCATTGCTTCATACTCGCCTTATATCAGCCTACTCATTGCTGAAGTTCTTGCAGTTCAAACCTCAACAAATTTCACCATAACACTAACTTTATCTAAAATCACCGAATCAACTTGACTTTCCTTTGAAAGGGTGTTTGTTAACAAAGCAAAGTTTTAGGTATAGCAAACAGCACGTGTGTTTGTGTACTGACGAAATACTTTGTAATTCATCCAAAAAGTATTTCGATGAATAAAGCAAACAAGAATTGCCAAAAAAAAAGTATATTTTATTTAGTTGTAAAACGTTATATGTTTGCTTACGAAACAATTATTTCGTGGACACCGCCCTCCTGTTAATAACATAACCTATTTGAGGGGCTTAGATTTATAGTGGTATAAGTAATTTAAAATAATTTTCTGGCAAACAATTATTCGTAATCACGTGCAAAATGCAGTTCATTCTTGCAATACTCAAACGGTACTCAGAAATTCAATTAACAGTAAATTATTTGTTCCAAAAATTATTTTTTAAAATGTGTATAATATGAATAAAAACAACACTACTAAATAATCGACTTACGCCACTATGAATCTCAGTCCCTCATTTGTTTCAAATGCCTCTGTATATGTGTCTTGCCAAATAAAAATGTATGTAAATTTGTTGGTTCTTGTAACTCAACATATTAAACTTAGAATTAGTTTGACTGTGTACCGTGAAGGAGTTTTAAGTTAAATGCGGGAAGAGAGTACAACAATATTTAATAGTTCATATTTTTGTAAACTATAATTATTTAGCGCCTTGAACTACTTTGCTGTTACTTCAGATGACGTGGAACGGTAATTTATATCGTGGTGTCAGACAAGATAACAATTTGAATGTATTTTCTGTGCGTATTAAGTCTTACACCCCAGTGTCAATAGTGTAATTTATACTGAGAGTAGGGATATGAAAACATTTTTTGCTATGCTTTCGAGATAAAAAAAATGTAAGTGATAACGACCTAAGACAAACATCCTTAAACCAAAATCAAGTTGTGCCAAAGATTGAAAGTTTCAGTAGCTGTAGGAAACGTCTTAGTCATCGAAAAATGCGCAACAAGGATTCATCGCAGGCAATGTGCAGTTTATTGCTTCCGAGGGGGAATTCGTCACAGTGAACGGCATAACAATCGATTCTGCTACAGCGCTAATCTGGTTTCTGAACAGCAGCATCTTTATACACCGCCGAGCGTGCAATACCGGACTACTGGTACATCTCTGTGTTACGTAATCGATGTATCTTCCTCAGGTCATTACAAGGATATAGGTCGTTCGGGATAAAGTGAGCACTAAAAATTTAACCTTTGAAAAATATCACTAGCCGTTATTGCATATAATTCAACATTAACAATAGTTGCCTTACTGCTTGTATGGTTGGCAGCGAGTTTACTGAATATAGTTCCGAGTATTTTTGTATTTAAATAAAACTATACACAAATACAAAATAAACTGAAATCCACGTAACTGGATATTATATAACAAATAAATATTTCTTATCAAACTATATAGGTTCCTGCCGTCTGCACAAATTATCTTTCACGCGCAAACATCAAGTGATGTGTCCAGAGATGTTAGATATTTCCCATAGTTTGCCGTTACGTGCAGAAAGATACGAATTGGCTGAGAACAGAAATTTAGCAAGGGTTTTTTGAGTGCTCACTTTATCCCGAACCGCCTATAGAAACAATTCCTATAAAATGTACACGCTACAAAGAATATAATCATATCTTTGTTTTTAAATTAATAACTAATAGCCACGTAACCTCATTCATCTGTCCTGCTACATTGACCGAGATACCACACATTCAAATTTGCAACAGGAAATCAGACCAATACAGTACTATCACAGTAAAGACGACATTTTTGTGATAGTTCTGTACGTCATGTCTTAAAGTTTTGAATAGTAACGGCTATTATCAAAGACTGGTGAACTTACTATAAAACTTAAAACTAATTTTTCCTAGTTTATGAATTACCATCATTTTAAACTTCTAGCCAGGGATCAATAGTAAAATTATATTTCGATAGCAATTTTTCTTACTAACGTAGATTTATAAAGAATTATATACTAAATACGTTCGCATTTAATTTCCCAACAAAATTTATTTCCCACACATCGTCATTGGAACATGTTTGTGATTTAGTGAGAAACAAAAAACACAATTTTCTTTTGTAAAATAATACCCACTACAGATAGATGAAAGCGCAAATTTTTATGCCAATTTGAACTAAATACAGTGATGGGATGCCTCGATTGACATTATAGAACTCTAAATGCTGTATTCGAAATATTTATTGACTAACATTCTAAGACACCGTTGTCTAAACTTTCATTTTTTTCTAGAGCGGTAGGTTTAGATTCTTCGACACGTAGCAACAAAACATAAAAGTAACACACCTGAAGATATTTGAGGAATAACTAGTTCTTCGCAGGGAAGTGTTTCCTTGCCATGATAAGTTTCTTAACTGGAAGAACCATATCAACAACTTAATACCTAAACTAAATTCTGTAAATTATGCACTTCTCATTTTAAGTAATTCACGTAACTCAAAAGTACTGAAGAGTGTGTATTTTGTGCAATTACACTCTATTTTACGTATAGTGTATGTCCTTCCGGTGATTCAGTAAATTATGGGAAAAAATTTATATTACAAAAAGGCTGCTAGTTTTCATCGTAAGTTCAGAGATTTGTATAAACAATTATTTATAGAGCCCACGATTTTTCGCGAAAAGAACTCTGCAACAGTTTGTTTCAATGCCTTACGTGCACATATGAAGCTTTGCTTCATGGTTATTGGCAGAATGTATTGTTGCTAGAGCCGCGATTTTATGGCGAAAAGATTTTTGCAACATTTGGTTTCGATGCGTCATGTGCACACCTGCAGCTCTGCTACATCGTCTGTAGTTGGATAATTTTACTCTCACTGGCCTTGGCAAATTACAGACGTACGAAGTCACAATAATATTATTCTGATTGGTGCAGTCAAATGAGAAACGTGTCTGAACAAAGATACGCTGCCAATAACCTTGAAACATAACTGCCGATGTGCACGTGAGTCACTGAAACAAAGTGGGGCAAAAATCTATTCGCGACAAAATCGTGGCTCTAATTATTGCACAGACGTGGCTCATTTGACTGTACCAACAGGAGCAAGGTTACTGCGACACCACACGTCTGTGATTAGCGGGTGGAACGCTAGACGCTGAGAGTTACAACCAATCACTGACCATGAAGCATGGCTGCATATGTACACATAAGGCATTGAAACAAACTGTTGCAGAATTCATTTCGCGAAAAATCATGGGCTCTAATTATTTATGCTTTGTAAAATATTTACTCTTCCCTGTTTTGTATATTTTATCTATTATAAATTATCTTAAAGAAAACTGGAAGTGAGTGAAGAGGTTTTGGTCAGCGCTTAACATCGAGGTCTTTAGCGCTGGTGAAGGTGATATGATGTGAGTATGGAGCAGCACCGGAATGTATGGGCGGGGGAAACGGGAGATTCCCGAGAAAACCCGCCGACCAGCGGCATCGTCCGGCAGGATTCCCACATGCGAAAATCCGGGGATCGACCCCGCCGGGAATCGAACCCGGATCGCCTTGGTGGGAGGCGAGATGTCTGATCCCTCGGCCACCGCAACCCCTAAAACTGGAAGAAAATTTGGGTTGGGGGGGGGGTGAAAATATTAATTTCATAAATATAATACAAGAATAAATAATACCCTCTAGTAGGCCTACATTGACGTTACACCAACATGGCATATATTATATGTCTATTAGACTTTTTAATAAATTGAGTGAATGCATAAAACAAATGTGTAATGTAAATACCAAAATTAAAAAAAAAAACGTACTTTTTTAGTAATTAATTTTATTCCGTACAAAAATCACTTAAATTTTTAAGATGTGTAAATTTAATTATGTGTTATTGTTATGTTTATTTTATTAATTATTATATTATACGGATTTAAGCGTTTAGTTTTGTAAATTAAATAATTTGGTCATGTTCTCTACATCCTTGTGGTAAACACTTACGTAAGGATTAAACTGAGAATAAAAAACGTAGGTTTGAATGTTGTATTCGTGTGTGTAATGAGAGTATAATTTCTCACTGATACATTGTGGTAATCATGCAACAGCAAACCGTCGTGCCCATACAAAGCAGATGGCAAGTTGCGAGCATATGCACGGTGCAGATCACTTCTATTACGGTGACGGGGTCGTGGTAAAGTCAAGCCACAACGGCCGGCACGTCATGCATGAACGGTCCAGCGATGACTATGAAGCTCGGCAAGTGTCCTACCTCACGGGCGTTAACGCAGCAACAGACGACATTAACGTCGCAGATGACGCAGTTTCGCAGCCGGCCACGTTCACGTCGAACGTGTTAAAAAAGGAACCATGTAGTTGGGTTGGTAGGTAGGGTTGCAGAGGGTGTTATTAAAGGGCGTAACAGGGCGGTGATGGCGAGCTTGTAATAACGCTCCTACCAGGGCCTTCCCCTGCACACGACACGCTGGTCCGGGCACGCTAATAAGCACAGCCGCAACAACTCGACCGGCGACGATACGATGCGCCTCTTGTTTACTCGCCACTTACCTGGGCGTCTCGTTACTAATCGGCGAGTTAACCTGCCTATCGCCCGTTACGAATGCCGGCCGCTATATACACCCACTCATACCAATAACATGCTTATTTCAACAGCTGTTTTTTTTTACATATCTGATCGATGTCTTACCTGTGATTTGTCTTTGATACAATCACTTCACGGTTTACAGTATAGTACTTATTCTTCTTTCCGTTTGCGTAATTTATCGTCCCCTTATTTGCATTTGCGGAGTGTCAACAATTAAAGAAGAGTATCACAACTCGTTTTAAATGTTCCAAATAAGAAATTTAGTATTATCTAATTAAATTATAAAACAAACTTAATTTTGCAGTTTAACATTTTATAGATGCCTTCGGATTAAGTCAAAAATCTATTCATTACTTGATAGTTCTGAAACGGAAGAAGGTGTATATATATATATATATTTATATGTATAAATATATAACGTGTACATAGTAAAGACCTAATTCGTAGAGACGGGAAAAGTTGGCGGGTTCACAGACATGTAAGCTAGCCTGCAAGAACATGTGTGTATTCAAGCAGACATTATCTGCTCACTGGCTGCTCGGTGATGCAGTGATATGAGCCTGCATTTAGTTGCTTCTGTACTATTAGCTAAGCCACTTCCAGCAAGTGTCAAATAAGTCAATGGCCAATTGCGAAAGTGACACAAACTTACAGCTGGAATTCTAACTTGGGGCCAAAAGAAAACGCGAATTTTTCATGTCTCTAGTAATCATTGATCAGAAGTTATGGATTTGTGAGTGTATTATAAGGTTATGTACAGTATTTCATCAGAGAGCTATAATAGTTAAATAGTTATTATAAAAATAAGTTCCTTAACAAACAACATTTGCGACAAACCAGTAATTCCAATACAGAGGCTTGTTATGGCCCACCTCCTTGGTTCTTTCCGAGGCCTGGAAGTGTGAAAGAGCTAATTGCTAAACAGGAACACACATCACTTCTCACCCTAGCATCTAGGCTCAAGTCACCGAAATAACGCGCAGTCTTATCACCAATACATCGCCTCAATAAGACCCTCACTTCAACCCAGTAATGTTTTGGCGTTATATTATTACTGCCTAGCTATTACCAGCGATTTCATTCGCGTGGTTGTCAATTGAATATCATATTTTTTTTCCGGATACCCCCTTATGCGTCTTTTCCCTTTATTGCCCCATCTCTCCCGGCCCAATCCTCAATAATATTATTATTTTTTGGTTAGAAACCTTCGCGCGCGCGCACACAACTCACTTAAGTTTAATCGCAATCAGATGATTGGTATAGAAAGAGACTTTTAACCGAAGCTAATGAGAAGGTAATCTTGACAATTTTAAAGAGTTTTAAGGAACTCTGTAGGATATGAGGTGACTTGCGTTTGCAACAATGACAGTTGTAAAATTTACTTGTTAGCAAACAAAGCTACATTTTCTTAAATTCTTAAATTTTTCTGTCAATTCTCTTTTCTGACATATATTCATGATGAAAAGTAGACAATGTGCGTCTCCAGGCCCCAGAATATCTCTACGCCAAATTCGTACTAGCGTCTTTCCTCAAAATGGTCGTTTTGGGTACCCGAGCGGTGTTCAACCCCAGAGCTACAGGCACAGAAACAATTACAATACGGGTAGTACATTTTTATCGAGTAGACAATATCAGTTTGAAACCAAATACTTCACGGGATTACTTGGTAAATTTTTAAAAATAATTGGTTCACTTTGTATAGTTGATGTTGGCCGTCTACCTAAATATCCTCAGGGTCGTATACATGATGTTCTTTTCCTCACGACCAATGAAGATGCTTCATCCCTCGCAGTGGATACACGTCATTGCAAGCAAGACCTTAAGTCCCACAGTCCCAGCCAGATGTGAAGCTATAAGTGATCACATTCAGAAGCTCATTTGCCTCATCGGTAGAGATGATGGTATATCGCGAAAATTATTTGTGCCAATACCCTTGAAAACACTGTGGCTTCTTTCAATATGTATGATTCGTCTGACACAACGTAGCTGTCTGCAGACCAATAACATGCGTCAAATATTACAATAGCGGGATTCTTATTGGCTCAGTCAAATACGGCAATAGCTCCACGTACAAGCGAAAGCCAGTAATATTTTGATAAGCTGAACGTACGTTGAAGCCTAGCAATTAGTCAAGTTTCCCCGCGATAAACCATCATCTCTACACATCGGCCAAGTGCGTTGTCATCGGGAATAATGTTTCACCACATTCTCTTCATCCTCACGCTTTGGGGAAAATTAGTTGTTCATTAATTATTGCATTGCAATAAATACAATTATTATTTGAGTTGTGTGCACTCCTGACAAAATTCAGTCTAAGAAAACCTAATTTCAAAAGTTTTCCTTCAAATATGTCCATGAAAGCTGTTGACATTCAGCGCTCCTGGGCAGACGAATTATCAGATCAGTATAGATGTGCTGACCACTTGCATGAAACAAAAAAATATATATACGTATATTTTTGTATTTTTTAAATAGTTTTTTAAATAAAAAAATTGCCAACTTTCTGAAAATTTTTAAAAATACAAAAAACTTCAATGCAGGATTATTTTGTACATGTCTATAAGCAGCCTGTAAAACTGTTTATTAGCGTGAATTACTAAATTCTGTTTCCTTACATCAGTTGGTTTTAATTATTTTGTATAAAACCGTTTTACGTAAATTACGACCCAGGCTTGCCACTATACAAATAAATGACAGCCAGAAAATTTTCGTTACAGTAATAAATAGTCACAATATATGTCTACGAAATAAATCATATCTCGAACAAGTATAAAATAATTAAATTCATTAAAAATTTACGTGAACTCCCCCTTAATATAACGTTCGGGAGTTCGCCTGAACTTAGTTGGTTGCTATTTTCAACCACTCGTCAGTGAGATTTAAGTGTTACAGAAGGTAAGTTTGTTATGTATCTTTATAGAGCGAAGTGGCTCAACGATAATTCGTTGAAACTCGCATTTCAGAGTACCCGGGTTCTATATCCTGCTCCGGTTATCCTGGTTTCGGTTTGTCATTGTTTCTCGAAATCGCTCCAGGCTCATGCTGGCACGATTCCTTTACATGAGCAATTTTGAACCCATTTCCTGGTTCCAGCTTTTGTGTAAAGTTGTATGTAACCGTTTCGTATGACCTAGATGTCAACGAGACATAAGGCCAATAACAAATAGAAAAAATAATGTTATGTATCTCGATGGTCGTAAAACATGCTCCAGTTTTTGACAATGTATTTTTATCTACAGAATTATAGATTAACTTTTAACTTTTGTATAATGCGTACGGAATTACAGAAGCTAAACGCATTTGCATCTTCACCTAATTCACACTTCTAAGGATTTGCAAACCAGTAGATCATCAGAGGTCTATGCTAAGTTTGAATATCTATAAGGCTATAGAGCTTCACACAGTACTGTAAGTAACAAAATATTACTTGTGGAAACTAGCGATATTTGTATCAAGCTAGACCTACAATTTGTTTGTTTCACCTAAAACTAGCGTGTTACGTATTGTTCGCATTTGCCTTGGTAAATACTAAAAATAGTTTCAATTGATAAACTTATTTGTAAATGCAAGCTATAATTTAGAAAACGTTATCAATAGTTTAGTAAAACATAGTCTATATCTGTACATTCCTTAAAAAATTGAAGGAAACTATAAAATCAATATTATGATCCATGCCTAAAACATGCGTAAATAAAATTAATCAAATGAAGGTCAGTTTGACATACCTCCATATGATATGACTGCGTAAAAGTAAACTTGAAATTATATTACTGATACCTTAATCTTTTGCAATGGCTTGGATGCAGTCCGATTTCACTTAACATTCTGTTATTTTAGCCGACTCTACTTTGCCTCAATGAGAAGTGAAAGACACTAGTTAATACACAGCGTGTGTTACGTTACTGTAGAAATAAACATGACAATATAACGTAATACTGACGCTAACAAATATTTGAAAATAACTTTACAGTCACTTAGAGGCTACTAAAATATATTCGATTTGTCACTTGTGTATTATGAAAAGTGCATTAAATTTTACAAACAAAGGTTCAATTTCTACACTCCAAAATCGAAACTGTGAATTCGCAGTTTTACAGTGATTTTTCCACAGATTCAAATTGTTGAAACTGCTCCATCGGGAATTAGTGGAGAACTACAGATTGCATCAGCGAAATAAACTCACAGATTGAATCAGCGATTTCCACTAATTGAAAAGTAATAAAAAATTTTACCCGTATGAAAAAAGGTTACTTTTGCATTAAATGTAGGCCTAATTCTGCTTTTTCCGAAATTATATCATAAGCTCAAAAAGCCATACTCCGAAAAAAAAGTTTCGGACCCAGGACCTACGCTATCACTCTTACCACTTTTATTTATCTATATTTATTTTTTTTATGAAATGTTTGGTACAGCTGCAAGGCTTCTTTCCTACCACTGCACCAAACATCCCCCCTTCCCCCATTAATGTGACTTTAATTGAGTAAACCCGAGCAACTTTCGTGAGACAATTTTTGAGACCATTTGGACGAGCATAGATTCACACCAAGCCAGGGAATCGAACCCAAAACCCCTCGCACCAAAGTCGGCCGCTCAAACAACTGTGCTGTTGAGGAGGAGAAGTGGGGGAATCACTCACCTAACATGAATACTTGAACGATAAAGTTGCCGTAAATTAAACTGTTAGGTTTTGCATACCAGTGATGTGTGTTAATTTTGTACACAGCTTTTTTTTTTTAGTAACAAACTGTTTATAGAAGAGCATGCATTTGTAAAAACAACATAACTTCATGGGGAGCAACAGAGCGAAACACAGAATTCCAAAACTCAACTACCCACAACAATTGACCAACAAGACTACTTATCACTATGTAGGGATACTATAACTATTACTGTACATTTACGTGTAACTTATCAAAACACTTTATTCACTTTAATAAATAAGCAAACAAAAATTTAATATCATATTGCTTTGAAAACAGTGTGACATTGTTTATTGCACGTTGACTAAATACACATACATTTGTTAATATGATATTTTAGTTGCTGATTTAAAATGTAGTTTTCAAATTGGCAGAATTTGTACTGATTAATTGTGAAATATACTATATAATTTAGTACGTTACCCAATTTGTTCTTTTTTATATATTATAAGTCAAAATTGACAAAACAACAGACTCGCCAGTAAAATACCGTGCAACTATTGAAAATATGAAAATTTCACTGGTTCATATTTAAGAGCGCATGGTACATTGTTCGACGGTAAAAGCATCAGCTTAGAATGGTAGTTTTCACGAAGACAGTAAAAAAAACTTAGACAATAATGTTTGTCAACTTTCTGACTTTCTGAACAAAATTTTTTCTCGAATATCGTATATCTGAAGTACAATCTCTGACGCCAAAATCTCGTACATTTAATTGCGGTGCAAGAGATTACGCTTAAACAAATGCATCATTGTGGGTAAATGTTTGCTCACAAAGTTGGCAAATATAATTATCAAGGATTGTTGTTTTGCAGTTTTTTTATATTGACTTTCATAAACGTGTAGATCCCAATTGATGAATTCAACGCTTATTATCTACTACTCCCTCCTAAGAGTGTAAATAAAGGATGTATGGAAAGGTACCCCAGGACACGGCATCGCACCACAAGAGCAGACGTCTGACGGGAGCCAGCAGGATTTTGCCAAGCCTTGAATGACGACATGAAATTAAGCCCTACGATGGAGAAGCTATGGAGCATGAAGGACGGGGGACAAGGAAGTACCCCTATAAAATCCACCGGCAAACGGCAATATCCGCCACGTTTCCCACATGCGAAAAATTGAGATCCACCCAGCAGGAATCGAGCCCAGATCACACTGGTGGAAGGCGAGCACTTTAACCACTGCGCCAGCTGCTACACCTATGCTGACTTATTTACAGTCTACGTTGTACAAACGAGTTTGCTCAAATTGCACGACAAACAATCCAGATAGTACCGACAAACAAATTAGATTAATGCCCGTATTTTAAAAGATATGTTTTTCCTTAAAGAGTACTTTAAGCCCGGTACTCACTATCCATAATTCAGCACCGAATTCCGTACCTAATTCAGCACAAGTAACACTGCGACAGTGACTACACTACACCGGTTCCAGACAGAATTCCGTACTTAATTTCACAGATACAGCCCGTCCTATTTTCCATCGTAGTGTATGTTCATGCGCATGCGTAATGCACAGTTTAAGTCACCGCGCATGCAAAGAACGCAAGTAGGGTTGCCAACATGCTTTAAATATAAAAAATTATGGTTTCCTATTGAACACATGACCGTTGGGTGTTTCAAAACCTAAATAATACAATATAGTTTCACTTATTTAGCAACTACGTGCAAGTCTTGTTATCGTGTAGTTTTCAGCAATCTTACTGTTATTATTTATGGAACATAACAATCAACATCACAAATACATTTTTCTCCTTTACGTACCGAAACATAGAAGTAAACAGTGATAGTGTGTTCATAACACAGAAGTTTTGCTACAGAATTCTGTTATGAACTCTCAATCGATGTTTATAAACAGAATTATGTAAGGTATTGAGTAGAGAATTAAAGATAATGTGTACCAGGCTTAACTGAGGGCAACAGTACTCACTGGTTGTCTTAGTTTACAATATGTGTAGACCGATACCCAATGAGTTTTTCAGCATTTAAAGTGAATCTATAATGTTAAACAGCTACACATATTAACAATACGCGGAACCTGCTGCGTAATTTGAGTGCTTTAAGTCTATATTTATAATACTTTAACAACAAACGTAATTGGTGTCAAGTGGAATTCTGATCTGAGGCATACAACATAAACATAACGCATTTACAAACACCTTCATTACAGTTTTATAATCTGTCCTGTCTTATCAAATATAACCACTCTTTCCGTGATGACGCCTCCACCCAAAATCATTTAATTAACAGTCTACATTATCGTATGATCTAAGGAATATTCCAGTGTCAGAATAGAATATTACGCAAGTTTTAAGCCTGCAGTTATCGAACATTTGCTGAAAGAAAAACGTATGGGCTTATATAAGTTTCCTTTGCTTTCTCGAACGAAATATAGGTGATTTCAAAATGATTACCAATGGCATGCACTGAATCCTTAATCTCACGGCACAGGTTCCAATGTGTAGCTCTGATTAACTGGCGTGTGACGGGATACCTGTCAAAAATAAATAGTGGTTCAATGATAACATCGTTTGTAGCAGTTAATGAATGACTGGATTTGATGCAAGCATGATACGTGGGAGGTTGAAGAACAATCGTGGGATGAGATACAGCCGGAGAAACATCAACCAGAAAACCGGAGAACTATCAGCTGTGTACATCACCGGTTTCACAAAAACATATGACATGGCTGGTGCAACCTTAATTTAAAAAAATAGCTTTAACGGTATTGAAAGAAATTCTTAATACTTAAATTATATTAATGTGTGTTTTTCCTGAAGCAGTGTAAGGATATGACTGCTCCTTCGTTACTTTCTTGTTAACCGACATCGCACAATCACACATGACGAAAATGGTCAGAACCGCCGGGCTGAAGAATCTCCAACACGTCGACATAAAACTAAGCACAGTGGCGATATTCTCGCGTGGCGCGAAGCTTGAGACTTTTACTGCAAGTAAACCGGGTGATGTGACATGCAACGGTAAGAAGTTGGACTAGAATTCGACAGGACACTGTTTCGATTTCACTGCTCCGACCATTCTGATTTAAATTGTCCGTGGTCTCCAGACGGATGCTGGGATGATTCCTTAACAATAGTAATGAAAAATTCGCTTTATTTTCTGACAGCTGACTAGACTCCAAGTGACTATAGGCTCGATCGACGTCTCCCTCTGGCCGATATTGTCGTGACTTACCGCGGAGAATGCTAACACGGTAGAGAGGCCAATTTCTGTATAGACTTAACACATGTAAATGATAACCCATACAATTTTGTGGCCAATTGAATCACAGATTATGCTCTGTTATGTATAGGACAGTGAAGTTTAGTCTGCTATCAAATGATAACGTGAATTTTGTATGTCTCTACTTATCAAAGTCCATGTCTCAGGTTTGTTTGTCATCGTATGTTATGACCTCTCTGTCAACGAGACGTAAAGTCCACTCATGTTACGTCTTTTAAGAAATCCCGGCTACCTTCAGCAATTCTGTGCATAACGGGTTAAATAGAATAACATCACAGAAATCGAAAATCCATTTCACCTCTGTAATTACTCCAGGTAATCTATTTCTATACGTGAAGGGATTCGCAGACGCCGGGCACAGTAGGCCATACGTCACCGGCCAGGACAGTAGAGCTTGGGTGAAGGGAAGTGGAGAATAATGAGAAAGGGAAAGGCTACGGTCGGATAGCATGTACAAAAGGGGATGGAGACGTTGCCACGCAATTGACGGATAATTACTACCCCTTGCCTAAACCTGCTGGCATCGCAACCCCCTCATCATTCATTTTATTACAGTTATTACCCGTGAACACTAGCCAGGATACGTAGAAGAAGGACGATACTGGCCTTCAGGACTAATACTACCTTACAGATTCATCCTCGACCTGCACTTCGCCATGTGTTTAACGTGAAGCTCAAATAAACAACACGTTATATTACCGGCCGACTTAACACTGCTTTCAAGCGTACCATAGTTAGTTAAGATGATGGTGAGCATAAGAAAACCAATTTCTCGTCTTCATTATTTCCACTACCTGATTATTTACACCATTATCGCCTTGGCATTAAGCGTGCGTGATTTCATCATTTCAAGCAGATGATCACATCCGGAGGTAAGGAAACTGATGTAAAATGTGTGCTTATGATCAACCTACTTCCTGGGTCTATTTGCTCCTTGTTGTTAAACTTGGCTTTTCCATGTTATCGGGGGTATATGGTGTATTCGCGACTGAGTTAGATGTTAGATACTCTAATTTAACTTTTCGTCACGCAGTTGGCAAAATAATTTTTTTTGGTGCACAGGCACTTCCAAAGAAATCACTTCCGATTTACCAAATCCGAGAATCGACATTATCTGGGTCGCCAACTTTATTTCTGTTACCATAAACGTCCCGTCCGTATGACCGTAACAAGTTAAAAAATAATTATAGTATTAAATAATGGGTTACAAACATATAAAAACATTTTTAAGTGATCCACCACTAGTTAAGTAGGTATATTTGGAAGATATGAATAAATGTGCGAAAGTAACAACTGTTAACATTGTATACTGTCCCAATTGCTAACTTGTACTTACGCTTTTATTAACTAGTCCTGTAAAATTGTTGAAAATGTTATACGTATTCCAGACAGTCAAGCTAATGTAATGTACCTCAGAACAGCGACACATAACAAGGTGGACACGCATTTTGGAGGACCCGGGTTCGACTACCCTGGTGCGTGCATTCTAATTTTGGTTTTCCTTGGTTTCCCAAAATCTCTACAGGTTTCTTAGTAAAGGCCGTGGTTGATTCGTCTACTAATTCTGTACTTGTGTTGTGTGCAACCGTATCTAATGGCCTCGCTGTCAAGTAGATGTAGAGTCCAGTCATACATTCATCCTTTCATTCAAAATGGTATTCCACGGACTACTGGTGGTCAGTGCCTTGGTTCTGTGTAGTCTGTGAGGTTACTTTTCTTGTTATTATGTCTTCAAAATCATTTAATAACATATTTTAAATTAACATATTTTCTACTTTTCTACTCTGAAATTACTTAAAAATGAAGTTTATTTAATGTCATGTTTTAGTAAGTTATTATATATGATTTAATTTCATCATACTGTGCTTGAGGCAAGGCTGACATTTGTCTGTGTGTAACTGGTCTGAAACAATAAATTATTAGTCTGAGATTAAATAGTGAACTGCTACTACTGTGTACGGAGAAAACAACTCGTTCAAACCGAATAGTCCCAGCAGCTACAGATACTCTGTTCATATTTCACTGTCAGAAATACTGTGATAACGTCAACCGTATTGTTTACGTCAGGATATTATTGGTGTTACTAGCACGAACCGTGCGAATATGTCATAAATCGTTGCTAAATATGATAAATTAATTTTCAAAACACATTACACGTCATAGTAACTGAATTTCTTGATTGCGTTTCAATATCAGCAAACGTACTTACATCCCGTTATAAATTACCTTGCAAGTGACAAAACATTAATACCTTAAATAATTTTTAATGCCCAGAGGTTATTTTGTTTTGCGCGTTTAATATTAGTTACTGTTTCTTGTTGACGAGTTTGACAAAGACCATTTGACGGGGAAAAAAATATATACGTCCTGAACCATTTTCAGCATCTATAATTCCTTGTATTTGTTTTGCTTGCTGTATATTAATACAGAAAACAATTCCTGAATATATGTTGCATCAGAATAAATGATGGATAGAATTAGGTACTGTAGTGGGAACTTAACACTAAGTTCTGATAAGCTCGCTTGTACGGAAATGTTCCATTTGTGAGATTCCTGGGTTATCGGGAAATGGAAAGGGAAGATGTCGAACGAACGACTGGAATGTTCAGTCAAGGAAAATTCTCAACAACTCATCATAATTCGATGGGAATTTTTTACCGAATAAATGTTGTATTAGTAGACGTCTGTTTATACAGCACAAGTCAGTTGTGTGCTGAGTTTTTTTAGTAAAAAAATGGTTTTAAGAAAAATAAAGGCTTGAAAGCACAAAGTCTACAAAAATGAAAACCTTATGACTATCAGTGTAATGATATCCAGAGCTCTATAGTAATAAAATTAAAAATAAAGACATACATCATAATTTTAAAACAATGCTGTTAGAAAACGTTTCGTGCAGAGGTTCACGGATGTAACATTATTTTGTAATCGAAACACGAGTCTTTTTGAAATTCAGTTACTATAGGGGTCTGGCTAATATTATATTGCTATTTATGAAAGTAAAGGTTCTCCATTTTTATAGATTTTGTGGTTTGAAGCACTTATTCTTCTAAAAAAGTGTTTTCAACTTTTTTACTCGTAAACAAACCGCACTATTGATAAGTGTTGCATAAATAGACGTCCACTTATATAACATCTACTCGAAAAAAATATTCGATCGAATTATGAGTAGTTTAGATTTTATTTTTAATTAAGTATTTCAGTCATTCGCTTGTCACCAAGCCTTTTCATTTCCCTTAATATCTCACCTATGGCTGCAAGTATAAATATTCATCAACACCAGATATTTTGAGCGTGTATACGAAAACATAAGCCTAAGGTACATTTTGTTCAAGGAACAGCAGGGTTGCCACTACGAGCAGCTCTTTTAATGCACCTGCAGCCAAGAGAAGCGGCAGTACTTCGTTTCATAATCCATCTTACATCGCAGAGGAACGATGCCAGACAGGAGTTGTTCATCAAAACTCCATTCACTTAAGTCTGATCCATCAGTCCGCTGTTAAAACGAGCAAGGAAATAGTTCTGGATGGAAGATTTCTAACTTCCTCAACCTATAGTCGACTACTAATATTTATTATTATGGTTTCCTAGCAAGATTTTGTGGTTTTCGCCTAACTCTCTCGAAGACGTCTGCTTGAACCAGCTATATAAACAACTTATCTGCCAGTAGATAGAAGAGCCCACCATACTTAAAATTCAACTCAACTGTAATTTAGTGACATGTATTTTAAAAGGAATCATAACGTTCATTTATTTCCAAATACAATTCTACACTTAAAATAAAAAAAAATTTCTCCATCTGAAAGACATACGACTGCTTCATCTAAATTCAATAACATTATTGCAACTAAAGTTAAAAGGCAACTTCACAGGCGTATGGATACACCAGAAGTGGCGAGGTTCAATGACAAAGTACAGTTTGATATAAGAATGCACACTTGTAATATTTGTTTGGTTTGAGACACTGCGTATTGGCGTTTGAAATTGCTTCAATGTATCTAATGATCAGTCACTTGCGATTGGCAGTCGTGGCTTGAACTCTGACTTCAGGCTATGAACCATTACGTCACCGTATGCGGCCAATGTTATTTAAAGAGTGCGTAGTAGATAAATAAACGCAAAAAAACTTAATTTTGTATATACACGTTTATGGAAACCTAGATAATTATCCTAGCAAACATTTCCCCAGAATGATGCATTTGTTAGGCGTAATCTGATCCGCCGCAATTAAACGTAATGAATTTTGGGTCAGCGATTGTTTTTCAGAAACACCTTACTCGTGAAAATTTTTCCCTCAGAAAGTTGGCAAAACCTATTATTTAAGGTTGCTGGTTTCTTATTTTTACAAATTGACTTCGAGTAACAATAGCGCTGAATTATGTACAATGCCCTATTTTCTCTAATCACGTGAAATTACGCTCAGGTGTGACACAAGTAGTACGTCGTAGTTTGCCAACGTTGAATACGAATACTTACTTTTCCTATTATCTAAAGCATTGTTTTGTGTCAGAAACGAAGATAATGGGCTAACAAATGAAAATTAAAGTGGTAGCCTATACAGAAACGCCAAATCTTGAATAAAAATATGGATCAAAGAAAAGAAACGTAATATATGAGGAAAAACACCATCTTCAGAACTTTACGAACACTCTGAATAGATAACGGACATTTTGAGAAAGTGTTGGCTGGTTCTATATTGGTACTTAAAGAGACTGGACGAACACAGACTTACCAAAATATCTCCAAAAATAGATCGCTACGGTCGGAAGAATCTCAAATATACATGGAATAATCTCCAAAATACGAATAATTTGATGCAAGACCCGAAAAATGTAGTAACAATTCACATACTTGCAATAGTATATATATTTATGCTTTACGACTCATCGACAATGAGGTTATTATTGGATATACGGTGATACAAAACTTGACACCGTAACAGAAACTGGGAGAGGGATCGGTCATAGTCTTAGTATAAGAACCATCTTAACAATCGCCTGAACCGATTTCGGGAAACCACGGAAAACCGAACCCGGGTGCTACTGTTTGTTTCAATACAAGAAACGCCCAAAAATAACCAACCAGGAAGAAAATGGTCAGAAAATCGGAAGAAACAATAAAGTAAACGCAAAAATACTTTAAGGAAAAAGATCCAAAAAATGTAATACATTTTGAGTTCAAGCACTTTTTAGTAAGGTAGTGAGTAATAGTTGCTTTCTGCTCCGTGATTGACGTCACAGTTCGCGGCAGCCTTCTGGCATTTCTGCGCGGTTTGATTAACCACAGCATCACCCATTGGTTGTACTTATACAACATGTACCACCAGTTGGTAAAACACTGAACTATTTAACTTGGAATTGTACTTAATTACTCCAAATGCGGTCAGGTACCTAGTGCTGAACTTTGTTTTATGATATTGTACGCTTTTAACACGGTTCATTCGCGTCTTAGTGAACTTGAAGCTGTATCTATTATTCAGTCATGAATCGTAAATGAAAATGATCTACACCTAAGATGTAATCCCAGCAGAGAACAACCAGAAACGTTATCCATATCAAGTGTAAATCATCTTTAAATAATGTATTGTGTTTGACGAGTAAATATTTGTGACGCGACAACGTTCTGAGAAGTTGAGACGGAGAGATTGAGTGAGAGATTTCTGTCCACACTTAATATCTATGACTTCAACGATGGTGAGGGGTGTCATGATGTGAGTATGGAGCAGCGCCGGAATGAAAGGCCGGGGGAAATGGTAGATCTTCGAGAAAACCCGCTGACTATTGGCATCGTCCGGCACGATTCCCACACGCGAAAACCCGCGGACCGACCTCACCGGGAATGGAACCAGTATCGCCTTGATGGGTGGCCACAGATCTGACCCCTCGGCAAGGTATTGGGGCGGAGGGATACGTAGGGGAGAGGCATAGGCTTTGCCTCCGGAGGCGCGGCTTTGTGCCCGTCCGATCTATAAATAATTAGCAATATTTTTAACGTAATGTGTCCACGCACCTCCTCTCAATTTTTTACGCATGACATCGTATATAGGGAAGACAGAGAATGTTTATCAAGGTCCGTACTGGAGCCGTTGGAGAGAGGGATAATTATATGACTGGGTAGCCGGCGAAACCATTCAACTGCGAGCAGGAAACAAATGTTCGGGAACCAAGTACCCGAATATAACCCTTATGTTCATAGGCAGGGCGCATGCGCACTATCCATTCATGGCGCGACTCCCTTGCTTTACAGAATACTCAAGAGCGTCGTCCGGCTAGATTTTGTCGCGAAAATATTTTTGCCGCACTTTGTTTCAGTGTCTAACGTGCACATAGGCAGCTGTGCTTCATGATAATTGGCAGCGTGGCTATGTTCAGACATGTCTCTCATTTAACTGCACCAATCAGAATAAGATTATTGTGACTCCGTACGTATGTAATTTTCCAAGGTATTTCTATTTAATAAAAAGCACGTAAAATACAAAAAAAAATTGTGATGAATTACAATTTTTGCCAGAGGGCTTGTTCTGTCCGTAACTGTAATACATGATCTTGTGAAGTTGAAAGGAAAAATACTGGTCTCTCATGGGTAGAGCCAGTGATTTTCGGTGAAAAGAATTCTGCGCCAATTTGTTTCAGTGCCTTAAGTTCACACTTGTACCTCTGCTTCACAGTACATGTGTTAACAGTGTACATGCGTCGCTCATATTTGACTGTGCTAATAAGAACATGGTTACTGCGACACCACATGTCTGTGATTTGCGCGTCGAACTTCAATACGCTGAGTGTTAAAAACATGCCATCACTGACCATGAAACAGGGCTGCATATGTGCACGTGAGGAATTGAAACAAATTGTTGCAGAGGTCTTCCCACCAGAAATCACTGGCTTCACTGGCTCTACTCACAAGTATATTGCATCTATTTATTAAGTTGTAGTATATTGACAAGATGAGTATTCATGGATATACGCCATTGCTTGCGAATGTTGCCAAGTCGCAGATAAACCCACAAAAAAAAAAGAACTAAGAAAGTTAC
Source organism: Medauroidea extradentata (assembly GCA_003012365.1). NCBI lineage: Eukaryota > Metazoa > Arthropoda > Insecta > Phasmatodea > Phasmatidae > Medauroidea > Medauroidea extradentata. Next base: position 41,776 of record PNEQ01108591.1, read on the forward strand.
GAAAAAATTAATTAAATAAGACGAAATATGGTCATTGTCAACACCCACATAAATAACTCCAGAATAGAAATATAGTCAGTATATGATAATAGAGAGTAATAAAAACAAAAAAAAAAACAGACAGAACAAGGTATATGTCCATGAGGACAACGATGATAGACAAAAAAAACGACGAGGACAACACAAATGAACACAGTGACAGAAAAGATTATAGGCGAGACAGCACAACGAAAACAACACAGACGGAGATAGCAGGATCTCTTCGACGACAACAGATGTCCAACTATTCGGGAACTGAAATCTGTTCCCGTCTTCAGGCACACGAACAGTCCGGCGATGACGAACAGACTGACTGTGACGGCTGGAAAAACAAAGGTCTTATATAAGGGAAAGACCTGCTATATTACACAGACAGAAATTATAAAATATGTCTGAAACGAATACAGAAGAACATCTAATCCATTTAAATACAGCTATTATTACCACTATTTATGTAAATAAAGAGATTATTTTCTCCAACCCCAACTCGAATTATTTGATAAGTTTGATATTTACTCGGTATTTAAGTTCTTGACTTGCTAATTTTGTAATTAGAAACGTATCAGGTATGTTGTTAAGTATTTCATATTTTGTTTACAAAAGAACCAATTGAGACACAGACTTAAAGTTCGAAATAACTTCTGTAATAGTCAAGTAACGTAAAATATCTTGATAGCCTTTCTTGCTTTGCATTATATCACTTGGTGTGGCCATACGTATTTCACAGCTGTGAAAAGTAGCAGGTATACTAATGCGTCACAAGTTTTTGAAAAAGTAAGGTACACAGTCACACAGCTACTACATACAAATTACTGTTTAGCCTGTCCCTACTTAAGGTAAATGACGATTAGAGCTTAAAGAAAATCTTCATAGTAAAAATGTATTGGCGGGAATCATGCACGCTAGTTCAGTGCTTGGCTCATTGAGGCGATACGGCATTTCGATACCTGTGTTAATGTCGCCCTTATTAGGGTCTATTGCTGCGTCGATACTGAGCCTCTAACGCGCAAGTAGGAGAGCGGAATGCAATTCTTATTAATAATCACAAACACTAGAATCACTCATTCATGGTTGATTTTTAAAATTATTATTTATATTTAAAATTTCAGCGTTTCTATTTAAATAGAGAAATATTTTATTTCCGATAATTATATAGGATAATTTGTTGCCAGCAACATCGTTATTCACTGCGATTTTTTTTTAGCTACGCACGTCCGTTAGTTTTAGTTTCATACTTAAAACCGTAACATGAAAATTTTGACATTTCCGAGCAATTACGCAGAAACCATGAAAGATTTAAAAAATTCCATAAGAGCAAAATTTACTCACAATTTATATCTAAAATAAGAAAAAAAATATTTGGTACAAATATAAAAAAGATAAGACGATGAAAATTGATGTAGACAATGCCTAAACAAGTTTTAGAAGCATTCCACAGAAAGGCAATGGAGCACACGTGAGCTAAGCCACTGGCAGAAAGCTAGTTAATTTATCAATATACAATTTCTCGGAGAGGCCGTAAGTTGGTTTTAAACGTGAAATACTTATTTGCATTGTAATAATAAATCTGATGTTTTATTGCTAAAATTTCCTTTTATTTTTACCTCAAAAACTGATAAGAGAGGTCGAAAAAATAATGTAGGCCTATTCGTTGTTTGTTTAGCCAAAGATAATTTTTTTTGTCGTATGTAAAATACTGCTATCACCGAGTCATTGTTAGATACTGTCAACCAGCTCTCTGGAGTAAAAAGCTCCGAGGAGGAGATAGCAGCGTGATATGATTAATTGCAGTGCACACAAATGTTAATTATATGAAATGTGTTTATCAAGCCCTCGTGCACCTAATTAACGCCAAGTGTCCGCACATTATCGGCCAGCTGAGTGGAAACATTCAGAGAGTGTGGAGTGTTATAAAAACACTCGGCCATTCATGCCCGGAGATAAAGGGGTTCCACCTCCACTCGCCTCCCACCACGCTCCCTCTATAGTTCACCCCCCAGCAAGGGGCTGCACCGGTACTGGGTGGCTACTTCTTATCTACCACGCACGCGCTCACTCGTCCACGGCTGCATTCACACACACAGTCATATGCTTGGCTTGCCTTACTGTCAGGTGATTAGCAGATTTGGACTGTGCTAAGGAATCTGTTATAAAAACTAAGCAGAACATACTCTTTGGTAAAATCTCATTAAGCCCTTAGTTTACGAGAAAAGTTTCATTAAATGTCAGGGTTTAAACAGCGAAGTGAAAGTAAAGGGTGAGGTTATTCGTGAACACGGTCTGTACTTCATGAATTTGTGACCAAAACTAAGAGGAAAATACTAGTAGGTAGGATATTCTCTTTCGAGGGATTTATATGTTCACGCAGCGGACTTATCGTGAAAAATTCCCGCTTCGGCCTCCCATCAGGCGGGGAGTCAGGATCCGCCCGACCACCGCATTGTCCTCAAGCTAACAGTACGTTGGAACAGTCAAACCTCTTGACAGAATGTTAAACTGCACATCAGGACAACTTCCAAAAGTGCAACAGGTGCAACCACGAGAGCTTCAGGCCACTCATCTGAAGATCATACCTACATTGCTGCTCCCCAACTGAGACCTCCTGCTCAGTCTCCATTGGTTTGAGTCGGGGCACTACCCATACCCCTAACAGACTCACCGGGCCTGCTTCCGGGCACTTTCGCAACCAACTCGTCGACTCTTCTCAGAGGAAGTTGGTAAGGACAGGAAAATTTCTCGAATTCAATGACCCGCATGTTAGAATCAATTGTCCCATGCATACTCAAGCTCCGTCTATTTGTTAATTGTCTGCTGCTCCACTGAGTAGCAGCTAGTGGACAATTGGTAGTGGTCTATGAATGTATACGATAGTTAACACGCAGGTCATTGAATTAGCAAAATTTTCCTGCCCTACTAGTTGGTTAAAAATCGTCAGGATCTTTGTTCACATGGAAAATAACACGGGAGTGTGACCAACTTACCTTACATTCCCGCTTACTGGTAATTCACGCCTATCAAGTAAACTATGAGCCTGACGACGTTTTATCAAAGACAATTTCCTGCTTAGTTTTGGTCACTTACTCATCACGTGATGCTGCTAACCGTATCCACGTATTACTTGACGCCCTTAGTATACCAGCATAACACACGTGTTCTGCAGTAGGCATTCTGGAAGTATGAGTCAACTTATAATATAAAATCCAAACAAATGCCTCATGAATGCAATTCATAGCTACCAATTTTGTTGTCAAGACACGTAACTTCAATAAAGCAAGCACAGTGCCTACTCTACCAGGCACCATATGTAGATTAACTCTTTATTTAGTTTTCGTGTACCAATGCCGTTAACCCTTTTTTTTACCTTGAGGGGCTAACTTCTTTGATGAACTCGTATGGGGCATATTCAGCTACCAGGAAGATACTAATATTCTGTTGTTTCGTGAGGTCTTCTATATCCAGAGAGTCAACTGGCGAGTGTCAGTGGAGCAGAATTTCTATGCTGTCTTCAAGCTCTATGACTCCGGCACGGTTAACTATAAGGCAGGTCGATACTAGTATTTTGTCTGTAAACTGCGTGCGACTCGCATTCAGACAGCCATAGATGTGTCCTCTGGTGGTTGTCCATACTTATACCTGGCAGAAACTGGCACAGCTCCTCAAAAACTACAAGCTAATTACAAGCTAAAATTTCCTTTGCCTTCAGTAGAGTTCGATGAGCTGTTGCACGATGCGTAGGTGTTTACTCAGTGTTGTACACTCTAAATATACTAACTGGAGACGAGCGATTACTAACGTTGCTTACATAAACGTAATTGGCTACTGCAATCCGTTACAAATAATCGCCTATAACTCATAATATCAAATATTACCCCAACTGCTTGTCACAGACAGCCACGCATTTAACGTATGAATAATATGTGAAACTGAAGATTGGTAAACCTGATTTTCACATAATGCGTATTTATTGTCACTGCCTGTGTTAAAGAAGCCATTCCAGCTATCGTTTGGTGTGATTTATGAAGACACTGGAAAACCGAAATAACGATCGCCGGACCGAGAGCCAAACTTGGACTCTCCCAAATGCGAGTCATTGATACTGTTGAAACCTTGCTCTTTTTTTTTTTTTTTTTGTTTCATAACCTATAAAATATAGCAGCAATTTTTAAATAGGTGTAAGGGATGTTTCGGAAACTCGCAATAACTTCGATCTTAAAATAACCCCGATTTTTTTTACTTATTACAGTTGTTTCAGCAGTAGTTCTGGGGGGGGGGGGGGATATTTCTCAGGGTTTTACAATTTTATCCACTGTTAAGCTTTTGCTTCCCACCACGACACCATTGTACTTCTGTCTGGTCGGAACAACAAGGTAGGCCTATGTCCCTCGCGTTTACGAAACCAAATCTGAAAAGAGCGCCAACCTCAACTTATTCATTCTAAGCCTGCCTGAAGGCTGTAGAAAAGTTCTAATTAACTTACGCGTTTATGATTTTTCTCAGAAATCTCGTACGTACTGTACATGTAGCGTGGTACAAATAGAGAGGCCGTTATAAAGACGTTCAATTAAACTATACCGACACAAGGCAATACTCATATTTAGGCACGAAGAGTGTTTCATCAATGTGAAAAGTTTTAATTCTTAAAAGTTTCTGTGCTTTCTCACTTCCCTTCGTTTTCTTTGTGGCACCTATCCTATCACAGCTATAATAACATAAGCAGCCAGCCATTTCTGGGTTTAAAAATTCGCGGCAAAGTGTAGACTATTTAAGGCCCTAACAACAAGCTAAATGACGAACAAATATATTTTATTGCAAACTCAGGATGATAACTTCTGATGTGTACACTGTGTTTATTAAATTACGTGGTAATGTTTACATTAACACTTGGTGGAAAGATAAAAAGTGGCTGACTATAAAAATGCAGCACGTTTTTCGTAACGTGAACAGCCCATAACAAGCATTTTTTTTCAGATGCAACTTTTATGAAGCTGTCCGACTACTTGGCTCAGTGGTTAAAGCTCCTGGTCGGTATGTGAAAGGGTCCCGGGTTCGGTTCCAGGCCGGGGAGGTGCAATGTAATGTTACCTCATCGGGTAGTTTAATAATCGCTGAGATCTACTCTTTTTGAAAGTCAATTTAGAAAAACTGCAAAACAACAATCCTTGATAATTATATTTGCCAACTTTATAAGCAAACAGTTACCCAGAATAATGCATTTGTTAAGTGTAATTTCTTGCGCCGCAATTAAATGTACGAGATTTCGGCGTCATAGATATTTCTTCAGAAATACGTTACTCGAGAAAAATGTTTGTTCTGAAAGTTGGAAAAAATTATTGTCTGAGATGGCTGTTTTTTTTTTTTTTTTAATTTTGCGTATTGGCGTCAAGAAAACTACAATTCTAAACTGACGTTTTTAGAGCTGAATTATATATCACGCACTCTTAAGGACTGGGTTTTGATGTTTATCCCTTCACGCACATCCTCGTGGACGACAATGGCGAACCTCATCAGTCTCATACTCGCCTAACAGCCCCAGGTACCCCACCTAAGGCTGCCAACTTCCAGGTAAGAAATGGAAACGGTGTAAATAGAAACGCAAAGTAAGCTAACTTAATGACAATTATCGCAAGCAATAAATTACTTAATTTGTATGTTATAGACTACTTTTGAGAAGTATTAAAATAATAAGCTCACGGTCAGCTAACTATGCACAAAATAAATTTAAACACCACTATGACCTCCCTTTGTCTCCGCGAAAAAAGTGTTAAATTTTACTGATAATGTTATTTTTTAGCCTACTGTTTATCCCATAAACCGCGCAATAAAATTTCTTTTTTTGGTTTTTCACATTTTTTTTCTCTATGACTACTGTACGCTGTGACAGATTTTCGTTGATGAACAAATTTTGTTCACCAAAGAAAATCCTTCACAGCGTATACAGACGCTATAAAATAAACATTGAAGTATAGTATCACAATACCAAAACATAACTACGGATTAACGGGGCATCCTTAATCTTGTCTTCGTCTGAGCGAAAGAAATCGGATAAAAATCACGATCTTTCACGACTTACGGAATCATCAACTCTGTCTAAAACTGGCCAATTAGCCACAGCATTAATATATATGTGGATTAAGTTTTCAAGAAATATCATTTATCAAAAGTAGATTCTATGGTCTTGTAAAACACGCGTATAAGCTTTTGTACAGTGTAATATGTAACTCACTTTCCCCATTTCCAATATACGAAACAAAAAAAAATCATTAAAATCTATATCATTCGGCATAAACCAAAATAATTGACAAACTAAACGACAGCTACATCACACGGTTGCGGAATGTGAATTTCTGTCGTAACTCTACCAATTTTAATAGTTATATGACATAAATAAAAACTTTGACAGTTGATAACAACTTTTAAATAATACAGTAGTGTTTTTCGTTTATTCTACTCTGCACATCAGCTGAAGGACATACTTTTACATTGTAAGTCCTTTGTCTGAAGCGATCGCTAAGGTGCAGTCAGTAGACAAAACAAATGACTGTATCAGATACTGCAGCCAATGCAGAAAATTTTTACATTCTCTGCACGTCAGGTGAAGGACATACTTTTACATTGTAAGTCCTTTGTCTGAAGCGATCGCTAAGGTGCAGTCAGTAGACAAAACAAATGACTGTATCAGATACTGCAGCCAATGCAGAAAATTTTTACATTCTCTGCACGTCAGGTGAAGGACATACTTTTATAGTGAAAGTCCTTGGTCTGAAGCGATCGCTTAGGCGCAGTCAGAAGATATAACAAATGACTGTGTCAGATGCTGCAGCATGTGTAGAAGAGCTAGTCTAGCATCATGGATGGGAGATGTGGGGTTCAGAAAGGAGGCGTTCAACGAAAGTCGAGCGCGAGAATTGTGTGATGGACAGGAGAGGTGAGTGGAAAAGGAGGGGATACAGATGACAGGCGATGCATCATGACGGCAAGGCTGTCAAGAGGAAGCCGCGACCTGTGATAAGAGGTCAGAGATTCCGGCGGTTAAAAATATCGCTGCGCCGCGCTGTCTGAGCCGCCACGCCACACTGCAGTATTCTTCTACGTTTACCAAACAACTGAATCGTCCGGCGTGATTACCACACATGCAAAAATACGACTTGGCCCTGGACACAAATCTCAATTTTGTGAGGCAAGTGCTCTGCTCACCGCGGCCCCGAAAACAAACCTGGAGAAACCTAAATAGGCGGAGACCTGCCAATTTCGAGTTAGTATATGACTGCAGGCTAGCAAGCTGTTGTTTGTTCTCTCGACGTCTGCCATCACTAGAGGTGGTGATTTTTGATGGAAAGAATTATGCAACATTTTGTGTCTTTGTATAACGCTCACATCTGCACCTCTTCTTCGGGGCTATTGGCAGAGTATATTTGTGAAGCGAAGTAGTTCATTCGACTGTGCCAGTGAGAATATGGTTACTATGCGACACCACACGTCTGTGATTTGCTGGTAGATCCCTAGACGTTGAAAGTTAAAAACAGCCAATCACTGACCATGAAGCAGAGCTGCAGGTGTGTAGGCCTACACGAAGCATTGAAACAAAATGTTACTTTTTTTTTTTTTAATCACCAGCTTTAGCCATATCACTGTAGAGGCACGATTATTTCATGTTGAACGTCAATCAGGTTTACTACACAGTCGCTCTGTCGCTTGTGTGATTAGACAACAGCTGTTTTGACACATATTTGACGACTGCAAGCCAGTAATAAGTAAGTAAATAATTCGCTGGGATATAACGTGCTGCCCACTTGCACGGACACAAGCCAATGGATGTTTGACTTAGGCCAGTGCGGGTATATGACTGAGAAGTCTAAGGTGCTGGCAGATGAATACGCGAAATACTCGTGTCTCTAACCATTAGCATACAGTGATGTGACTTGCAGCGGGGAACATCTTTAGCCAGTAACATACATTTCCGCTGTAGAGTAACCGACTGCAAGTAAAACAAACACGTATATGACGTCACGTAACGGCCTGTAAACATAACATTACATATACTGTTCAGGGCTGATCAGATCAACGGAACATTCCAGTCCGTTCCTAAAATAATAAAACGAAATTTGCATTCCTCTATAAATAGGGTGTTCGTATCGGGATTAGAATCTGGGCTCTTCCCAGTGCAGGTTCAGTATTTCATCAACATTTAACATGGTATATAGCGAATATTTTTCGTTCCAACATACCCCTATGTAAACACTGCAGTTTCTTGTGACATGTATGATTGGGTGATATACGACGGACACAACGTAGTTGTCTGCAGACCAACAATAGGCATAAAATATTACAACAGTGGGAATCTTATTGGTTTAGTCAAATAGGGTAACAGCTCTGCGTTCATGCGAAAGTCAGTCATCTTTTGATAAGCTGAACGTGTGTTGAAACCCAGCAAACAGTCAAGTTTTCCCGCGATATACCATCATCTCTATAACGCTCCATCTCACTATGTTGCAAGCCAGGTGAGCGTAAGAGTGACACTGCCACGCGTATTCAGTGGTTCATCGCCACTACGCGCTAAACTCTATATATAGGCCCCGGTAGTTTCCGCGAAAATATTTTTGCCCCACTTTGTTTCAGTTACTTACGTGTACACCTGCACCGCAACTTCATGATTATTGGCAGAGTGTTTTTGTGCAGAGTCATTGTTCATTTGACTCTGCCAATCAGTACACTGATAACTGTGACACAACACGTCTGTGATTTTCAGGTTTAACCTCTAGACGCTGGGTGTTACGGCATCCAATCACTGAACACAAAGCAGAGATGCAGGTGCGCACGTAAGGCACTGAAACAAAGTGCTGCAAAAATCTTTTCGCGAAAACTACCGGGCCCTATCTGTATAGTACCGTTTCCGTTTTGCTGCTTTTACTGTGGCACTAAGCAGAGATGCTATATTTTTATAGCATGCGGCATTGAAGAAAAAAATAATGTGTACACTTGTATAGGTGATTCGTAGAAACCTGTGTTTTTAGCGAAAATAATTTTGCCTCACTTTGTTTCAGTTTTTTTTATGTGAAGAGTCATATCTCATTTGGCTGAGCCAATTACAATAATGTTCCTGCAACACCACACGCCTGTAATTTGCCGGTAGGATCCCAAGGCTCGTGACAGTTAAAATATCCAATCACTGACAACGAAGCAGAACTACAGATGTGCACGTAAGGCACGGAAACAAAGTGGGGCAAAATTATTTTCGCGAAAAACAAGGGTCTCTAGTGATTCGCTATAAAGTGAGCACCTTCGAAGACTATCTTGTCTGGAAAAATAACTGAAAATATAATTTATTGTGACGTTAGACGTAAACTTTTGTATACGTTGCAATGTATACACATTGATTGTTACTTAGGTTGCTTGTTTGTATTTCAAATTGGCAGGGAAAAATAAATTATCTGAAAGTAAATAAAACATAGGGAATCAAAACTGCTCACTTTATCACGAACCCCCTGTATCGTAGTTTTTCGTGATGCTGGTTCGCGTATTTCAGAAAACAGCAGTCGGGAAAATAAATATGTAGCTATGCTGTAAGACATAAAGTAATATTACGAATGTTATAAATTTTCCCTCAGCAACGACAAGGTGTCGTTCGGATGTGACAACACCGGCAGAAATAATACGACAGTTAACCGCAATGAATAAGTGGGATTTCAACAGTCACGTTCATAAATAAAATACGTTCTACTGCAAAATTGTGCCTTTATACGCAAGCAAACTTTCAAACTAATTATTTAATTTAATGTTGTTTCATATTACTATGATGACATTTATTAACCCACTATGAATCAGGATACTTTAACTGTTACCGTATCATAATAAGTTAAACGTCACCTAAAATCGCACAGTACGGCCCAGGTACGGTCAAAGTAATTAAAAAAAATAATTACCCAAAAAAGACTGGTTAATGTTAAATGCAATTACTACTACAGCATAAAGAAACAAACTGAATTAAAAACAGTATGTGTAAATAGTTAAAATCGCAAACAAGTATTACCATTTTTCTCCTTCTACATCCAGTCTTGTTAAAATCGCCAACAAGTATTACCATTTTTCTCCTTCTACATCCGGTCTTTAATAAATATACTAATTTGTATAAATATAATCCGTTCCAGGACGAAGGACGAACTAGTCAGTGTAACCGATTTAAGAGCAACTAGGTAGGAGACGTTTACTTACCTTCATGGATTTTAAACTACAGGGTGTCCATAAAGTCTTTCCCTCATTACAAAAATTCATAACTAGAAAACTACAAATGCTAGCAAACTGCGGTTTGGACGAACATTATGTGCAACTCATAAAGTTTTTTTTTGTGTATGTTTCAGGTAGGTGGTGTGTGACGAGTGAAAAGCACAATGGCCTCCATGAAAGAAAAGGCGCAATGTGTGCTGTGG
>PNEQ01108599.1:0-23779 GCA_003012365.1 Medauroidea extradentata
TTTTTTTTTTTTTTTTTTTTTTTTTTTTTTTTTTTTTTTTTTTTTTTTTTTTTTTTTTTTTTTTTTTTTTTTTTTTTTTTTTTTTTTTTTTTTTTTTTTTTTTTTTTTTTTTTTTTTTTTTTTTTTTTTTTTTTTTTTTTTTTTTTTTTTTTTTTTTTTTTTTTTTTTTTAGGTATGTGACTTATTTAATTTACTCTAAGTTTCACTGCTTTACATTGATATTTTATTTCACATAGCATTATAATACTCCTTTTCTTCATAAATGTTATAGTAACTGTATTTTATAATGCTGTAATCCGGATACGCTACAGATAAACTTCACGTTTTTATACGAGTATTTTGACAGCACACTCAACGTTTGTTTTTATTTTTAATACTAATTGTGTATTTCTTAGTTTCATTACATAAAATAGTTATCTTTTTTTTCTTTTGATGATGATGCTGTTTCACGTCTTATCTAGTCAGCGTAATTTTCTTTTAATTCAACATTGTTAGTGCACCCAGTTAAAAATTGGATCTTTTTTGTTAGACTGATTTTGTATTTCAGTGAGTGAGAGGGACAGTGCTAAACATCGAGGTCTTCAGCGCTGGTGAAGGGTAACGCGAAATGTGTATGGAGCGGCGACGGAATGATAAGTGCGCTGGGGAGGGGGGGGGGAGGGGAACGGGAGATCTGCGAGAAAGCCCGCCGACCAGCGGCATTGTTCGGCACGATTACCACATACGAAAATCCGGGATCGACTCCGCCGGGAATCGAACTTGTATCGCCTTGGTGGAAGGCGTAGGGCCGTATCTATAAACGGCTTTCAAACGACATTCAACTGCTATCCCCATAGAGAAAGCATTGGTGAGCAGTTGGTAGTCATTCGAATGCCGTCTATAGATACGGCCCTTAAGGGGCCCGCCTCATTGCCATAAAATCACACTGCAGCGTGTTTGAAGAAAAAGTTTTACACAGAAACTAATACACGTGTGTTCACGCCGTTTCTCTACGAAAAGAACACACACTTCAGACGACTGCCCTTAAGTACTTTCAAGACAACACACGTATTAGAAATCCCCTTTTAGGGCACGACAAAATGGGTTAAAACGGGGTTTTCAGGCTGCTATAGCGGAAAATATACTAGCCGAATACATGTGAAACCACTTAATGGTAGTGCATTGGACTTTAGTAAAGTGATTTAGTAAATAAAACAATAAGGTCACACTTAAAGTCCCATAGGAAATTTGTTTTTTCGCGAAGACTGCACGCCTTACGCGTAGAGGCGACGCACCGTTGTATGGCCCATACGACGTCGCCCTTAGCACCATACTTCACTCACACAAACACATGTGCCACGAGGCGGGTCCCTTAATGTTCTGACAAACTCGGCCTCCAGGGCCGCTTGTATTTTGGTGTTGATTGCAGTAATATTTTCACTCTTGTTAATCACATATGTATGTTTTAGTTAGGCTACATACGTTAATTAAAGTAGGATAAGGCGGGAGCCTGAACTTCACCACAAACAAAGTCGTTAAATAAAATAAAAAATAAAAATTTCTGTTAACTGTTGAGCCACTCACCCGTTTGACACCAACTATTTGTTAAAGATTCTGGTCAGATTCCAGCCTTGCGAAATCCTTGAAAGCAGTACTTCATGACATTCTTGTAGGTTTTAATGTACAATGTTTGTCTCCGAACGTTCGTGTAACACACGCTTGCTATCATATAAGCACTGAATTAAATCAACAATATTTCACTAAGTCATTTACCCGTTTCGCAAGAATCTTTCAAAGAAATCCTTCTTTCTCGCAAAAGGCGCGCCTAGTTTCAAAAGGCGGAGTAAACGAAGTGAGGTCGGCTCACGTTCGGAAGGACCAGTGTTCGATTACCAACCCTGGCATAGGCATATTCCCGTTCTATAAGATTTTTTAAATCACGCCAAGCTAATGATAGGATGGATTTTCAAATGTATCTCGGCCGAATATTTTTCTTCTGTCCATGAGTACTGTACCTTTACAACGGCTGCTCGAAGACGCTTTAGGCCATGACCCATCACTTCTCTTTCTTTAACTGTAATAATTTATTAAATCCTAAACGAGAGCAGATATCAAAATGCTGCTGAATAGTTTTGTTAAAAAAAATAAGTATAAAATGTGAACTAATTTTTTTTTCAAGAGTCTTTACACAACGGTTTGGGGCTAATTATGCAATTAAGTAAATTCTCATTAATTGACTGGCCAAATCTACATCGTATATATTTTTTTGTCTAGAAAATATTAGCCTACTTAGTAACACAATTTTTAACAAAACTTTGCAACAATTATTCAATATCTGCTCTAATATAGGAATAAAATAAAAAATTATCGTGGAAAGCAGTAGACATGATGCAACATGGCCTTAAATCGCCAGGCAAATATGAAATTAATAAAATTGTATAACAACCTCGATGCGACAGTGTTGGATAGGGGCGTATATTTTTGGTGATATTTTTTACATCTGTAGCGCTGCTTCATGATTAGTGATTGTTTTCAACTCTCCCATGTTTTAATGATTCCGTACAAATCACAGATGTGTGATATCACAATTACCTTATTTTGCTTGGTATGGGGAAATGGGAAATATCTTTCTACACAGACACTCTGTCAGTAACAATGAAGATAAGGTAAGTGGGCTTTAAGTCTCGTAGACAGCGAGATCATTAGAGAAGGCGACATACAACTTGTTACAAAGACAGGAGCTGGGTGAGGAGTCCGCCATGGCCTATGTTAAGGGCGCGGTCTACCGCAATTTTCATCACCATTTTTTTATTTTTTATTTGTACCAGATATTTTTTTCTTATTTTAGACACAAAATGTGACTAAATTTGGCTCTTGTGATTTTTTTATCTCTCATAGTTTTCGCGTAATGGCTTGTTAAAGGCATATTTTTGCATGTTTCTGTTTTAACGACTACACTAAAACCAACTGATATACCAAACTAAAAAAAATCACAGTGTATAAAGACATTGCAGGCTACAATGACATGCTCATGCAATTTAAGAATAAAAATTATTTGAATTTTAAAAAATTGCTGAAACTGAAAATAAAAATTTAAAAAGTTCAATAATTTTTTTTAAAAATACAAATAATGTTTATTCTTTAATTTTATGAGCATGTCATTGTAGCCTGTAATGTCTTTATCCACTGTGATTTTTTTGAGTTTTGTATATCAGTTGGTTTTAGTGTAGTCGTTAAAACGGAAACACGCAAAATATGACTTTAATAAGCCATTACGCGAAAACTATGAGAGATAAAAAAATCACAAGAGCCAAATTTAGTCACATTTTGTGTCTAAAACAAGAAAAAAATATCTGGTACAAATACAAAATAAAATAATGACGATGAAAATTGCGGTAGACCGCGCCCTTAAGAGTGCGTGGTAGATAAATAAACGCTAAAACCTCAATTGATTTATACGCTTTTTTCTAAGCCAATATGGATAAAATACTCAACGACAATCCTAGATAATGGTATTTGCCAACTTTATGAGTAAATATTTATCCATAATTACTAATTCGTTACGCGTGATCTCTTGCACCGCAGTTAAATGCACGAGGTTCCGGCGTCAGAGATTGTGCCTCAGAAGTTCGTAACATTGGAAACAATTTTGTTTAAAACGTTGGCTAAATATATAGTCTAGGATTGCTATTGTTTAATTTTCGCAAATTTGCTTCAAGAAACTTACAGTTATAGATTAATGCTTTTAACGTTGAATTATGTACCACGCCCTCTTAAAGAACTATCATAGAATTCGCCTGGACAGATTTCGGGAAACCATGGAAAACCCATATCAGTTTGGCCGGATCTGGGGATCGAACCCGGGTCATCTCGAATGCGAATCCAACGTGTTACGTACACATGCCAGATCTGGGTAACTCGCAAATATACGTTATTCGACCGTACAGACATAAACGTCACGACGTTGTCGGTAGCATATTGTTGAAAACCTACTCTCGGTAACGTGTTTAAGGCTCCCGCCCACTGGCCGTGTGTTAGTGTGAGTGAGGCACGGCGCCAAGGGCGATGTTGAACGGCTCATCTGGTGCGGTATCACCTCTACCGCAAGGCACTGAAACGGCGTGCAGTGGTATCGTAGATCACTCGCCTGACACGTTCAGTTGTAGCTCCATTTTTTATTGGTGGAAATTTTTAATCTAAGTCCATTGAATGTCTCCACGGTAGTCTCACAGGAATCCTGTTAGTAGTTTTTCAGATATAACATGTTGGAAAGCTATTTTTAGCCATTTTGAGTGGCTCCAAAATTATATTTCTCATCGACGAGATGCTTTGAAACGACCCTTCAGTTACCGTTGAAGTGAATTTTCTTTTCTAAATAGACATAATGGGCATAGTGGGATAGTTCCGTAAAAAAAGTATTTACGGACACGCTGCAAAGAATTTTAAGCGTATGACAAGCGAAGTTCTTTAAGATGACGTGACAAGTAATTCAGCGCTAAAAACATCAATCAGTGTAGGATTCTCGAACCCAATTTGAAAAATCAAAACACAGTTATCCCAGACAATAGTTTTTACGTACTTTGTGAGCAAAATTTTCTCGTGTACAGTATTTCTGAAGAACAATTTTTGATGCCGAAGTATCGTACATTTCATTGCGGTGCAAGAGATCACGCGTGAAGATAAATATTCCCTCATAAAACAAGCAAATATAATTTTCCAGGGTTGTTGTTTGTAGTTGTCCCATATTGACTTTAAAAAACGTGTGGAGTTTTCAGCGTTTATTTATCTACCACGCAATCTTATCTCGGACGTGTTTGCTGCTACGTTGCTGCAGAGTCCATGTCGTTTAGGACGAAATATTCATACACGCCAGCGACTCGGAGCTGAATGTCGTCACTGCTGTAGGAGGTGCTCCTTGGGCCACGTTTCTTCTTATTTTTGCGGATTGTCTGTAGCAGTGGTCGCTTCTCCACCCCAAGTAGCCAACTTCCGTCCAAAGACCGATGCATGTCTCTGGATATGTTAGTTGGCTGACGTTTTCTATGGATGGTAATCTGGCTCATCGCACAACCTCCAGCCTGGAAGACCAGAATTTGTCGTCATGGTTCTCTCCCCTAGGAAGACTGGCTTCACCATGTCTCAGAGTTCTTTTTACCATATCATTTACAGGGTGGGAAAGGAATAACTACGGATATCAATAGACTCCGAGATACTCAAATCACCCATCGACTACTGAGGATAAGACAAGAAGAGGCAATGCTTTTCTTGTCACAAGTACCATCCTAGTTCTTTACTACACCCTTATTCTAAAATACATCATGACCAATAGATATAGCAATAACCAAATTAGTCCAATATGGCGACGTACGCTTGATCATATCATCTACGTATTAAGAGGTAAGCGATACGTGAAATGACCGTAATCTCTGCCTTAATCTCGCCGTTTCCGCTTTCATTACTGAATCGTTGCCCCTATAGTATTAACAGATATCAAGACAGTATTGCTCATTAACTTTATGACTCAATGAAGAAGTCTCATAGGATATTAATTTTAAAGAGCCAGGGAAATTACCAGGTTAGTACTCAACTCCAGTAAATTTCCCATATTACCATACATTTATCTACGTTGACGTACAAATTGGCAAATATTGTGAACTTTTTATATAAATATGGAGTGATAATCACTCAAAGATAAAATCATTTCTTTTTCTCTTCATGCAAGACGACTTTCTTTGCCACGCTCAACCTTGTACTCGAATATTATTGTTCAAAGATATCATTTACGACCCTTTTCCTTCAAAATGTAAATCAAATTATGTCAACAAAGTATAAATATCGCAATATTTTACAAGTAAATGTCATAGAAGTGCAGCAGTTTTATTTGCACACACTATCTATGATGACGAGTAAATTGCTCAGCTGTCTTTAACATAAAAAAAAAAAATTAAAATGATTAAATCTACAAGAACCAAAAAAAAAAAAAAAAAAAAAAAAAAAAAAAAAAAAAAAAAAAAAAAAAAAAAAAAAAAAAAAAAAAAAAAAAAAAAAAAAAAAAAAAAAAAAAAAACAACTGTAGATATCAAATGTGTCATCTTCGGGAACAAATATTTTGAAGAATTTGTATATATATATACATAGGTACAGAGCTACAACATTAGTTATCACACTTGTAAACTGACTTGCAATGGGGATATTACCTATTTTTTAAATTTACTTTTTATTTATAAGTACGTTTAACTTAATGAATAATCAGTCTGTAAGAGCCAGCAAGATTGCTCAAACACATCCGAACTGTTAGCTCAGTATGCGACCTTCATACGATTGAATTTAAACCAAAATTTATTATTATTGAGCGGATTCGACACATTAAAATGAATTCGTAGTAAGTTGTCATCACCTGGAATTTGAATTAAACTGACATGAACTCAAACCTACCAAACGCAACAATGTGCGAGAACTGCTGTCTTCACTCCTCTCAACTCGCTCAGTACCAGTGAAATATTCGTTATTAACTAAGAAAATCTTCAGCTGTAACGGTGCATGTAATGACAACGAGACAATTTTGGAGTTACCTTTTAAGTAACATGTTTTATTGAATTTGCCCATTTTTTCAAGTCAGTGCAAATTACGAAACCTACTATAATGCCTGGCGGGCGAGCAGAAAACGAAAACAACTGTCCAATTTCATTTTACGCGTGTTAGCCAATAAGAACGTGTTATCAGTGTTTACAGCGGTGTTTGAAAATATGGCATTTTCATATCTCAATAACGCGAAAATTAAAATACGCACGGAATTATTACTTTATGTGGTTGCATTTAGTGCAAATATTTTGGAAGAATCATGTAAATATTAAATAGTTTTTCTAGTTACTATCCCCATTATTATTACAGGAAAACATACGTGTGCTAAACTGTATTTCCTACATATGCGTACATTGGTTCATTATATATATATATATATGTCAAATATGAATAATATGCTATTAAACTTGTTTTAAGTATATAAGTCGCCAAACACATGTATCCACAAAACAATATGCAGCTATCGCCGTAAATTAAATGAGTCAAAAGATAAAAAGTTAAAAAGAAAATAGAAAACATTAAAACCATTTTAACAACAAGTGTGTCTAAAGGTTGCGCACTCAAACAATAATTACCCATACTTCAGTGAAGACATCTGTCAGAAATAACAGTTACATCCTTATAACATCAAAATACCGTACAGAAACAGTTATTTTAGTTCAATGAATCCCATATGAGTCACGACATAAAAAATTTCTCAAATTCTTTCGTTTCATGTGAACTCCGTCACATTTTCCATGGCTAACCAAAACTGTTACTACATATGCTCACGTCACACATGTTATCACTTTGACATAAGTGGTGATAGTACCAACTTTTCGGCTGTGCCATTACTGCCTGGTTCATCTTCGTTTTGCTTGAATAAATTTTATACATCTTAATTTTTTCGTTCTTTTTTGTAGTACCTTGTTTAGCTTGCTCAAACTTATTTTCTTGCTTTGTGGCTATATACGATTCTTTGATGACTGTTGTTTCTTTTCTTCCTTAATTTACGGAAAATTAATAACCTCATTTAAAACGCGATTGTTGATAGCTCCAGTATTCCTGTTTTTCTTCACAGGCTTGTCAAACTTTGGAGTTACAACATTGAAAGAAAAGAATAAGTATATAGTATACTTTTGTTAAAGTAGTGCTGTCAGTACTACCTGGATTGTTCCCATAACAATATATTTTGTATATGTAACAATATGTTACGTAAAAGAAATATGATCTTTGCTCCTTCTACTGAACAGATTGTTACATCGAAATAAAAAAAAGTCTTTTTTTTTCAGTGAAGAATTGATGAAAGAGGTAAAATGTACTGTCCGCGCCCCAGTTCTGAGTCCATGGCGGGTATGTGTTTTTCGCCGTAAATATGTAAATAATAGGTACAATGAGGCCCAATAGCATGCGATGTACATGCTAGCCGTAGTAACGTCGTAAGTTAGGACGTGTTTGATACTGTGTTACTGTAGCGTATACTAAGTTTAAGAAGAAAAATGCATACACTTCAGGGACTCAGAGCTAACGCGCGGACTGTATGTTACCATCCGTATTTTCAATTTCTCCTCATATGGCTTAAATGAAGATGGGGTGAATGATCTAGTGTGGATAGTGTTAGAATTAAATGGAAATATTCCAGTTGCTCGTAACTCAGACGTTAAATTAGAGAGCGTCATTGCTCACTGCCGAACTGAACGAAAAGTTTTTGCGAATTTACCTTTGTTAATTACTTTGTGATGAAAATTTCGACCATTACACTATAGCTGAAATGCTTGATACCAAAACGTCTACGAATAAATGTAAAAATGGCTGGTCAAGTGGCAGAGGTTTGTAAGTTGTAGGCCTATTACTTAGGAGGCAAAACCGTGTAACATTTACTAGCAACTTGGGCAATGTTGGTATCCAAATCCGCAAACGTTTACTTGGTAGTTTTTTTCTACTCAGGGAATAAATAATTTTTTTCTCTGATTTCAGACAATTTAATGGTGAACCAGTATTAATTCTCTCTGCAGGCTGTATCTGTCCCGCGGGGCGCCTATTGAGAAGGTCTGACCTAGAGGTTACAATGAGAGTTGACGTGCATTCTTGGTTCGCCGCTAGTGCTTCTAGTCCTTGAACACAACATATCCTCAGTCAGGCGGTCGCCATGGCGTGCAGCTATCAAGTTACAACAAATCACTTTCATCGTGCGGCTGGTTATCTTTGACTGACAACATTTCACAAGGCGTGTAAGCCAACGCTATGCACGCGGGCCAAAGAGTGGCCCACCACTGAATTTTGAATGGCCCGCCAAAAGATGAAGTATTTGCGCAATATTTTAAAATTGTTTACACTGATAATAAAAGTGTTTAAATAATAATTTAATACTCAGCTATGGGCCTTATCTAAATACTGTGGAAACAGCGTTCGAACTTCAAGTGGTCAATGAACCGAGAATATACACTGTAAATAAATATTTAATAAAAACGACTCTGTAGGTTCGTTTATTTTACCTATTGTTTGTGTAGTTTTGTGAAGTGTAGTGCATCGCAGGTTTGTCCGGTGCTGTGCTGTGCAGCTGCACAGTAATAATATTTTGATGTATCCCTGAGCACATAAATAAAACCAACCTGTCCGTGCATCTTCAATTGTGGGATTGTTTGAAATGGATGTTACAAGAAGGTGAACACCTAAAAGTGAACAAGAAGGTTTACACACGCTTGTATACTTGTACTGTATTGTATATTTCGTAAAATATGTATTGTATCTTACTGTGACGAGTTCTATACCCCTAAAACCTGTCGTGTAGGCGTCTCAAAGAACGATACGAATAAATAAAATAAAATAAAAATACAAGCTACATGAACGTACCGCACTTGCTTGAATTTATCTAAATACAAAAAAATTTCAAAAATATGGGGAACTTAATTTTTTAAAAATTATTATTATATTGATCGTACAATGGGTTAAGTTACTCAAGGATATGGAATTTGCTTTATTTTAATTTACAAAGATTCAGCTTGTATTTTACTTTCAAATAATCAATAAGAGGATAAATTAACTTTCCAAAACATTTTCATACAAACCTAACCACCAACCGAAAATTGTTTATTTTTACGTTTACATTTCTGCTAGCACTACACTAGCTACACCTCCTCAAGAGCTTGCGTAAATTGTCTGCACTAAGCGGCCCAGAGCAACTTGCACCAGGATGAAGAAATACAGTACAAATTTGTTATGACGTCTCTTCCTGTGAAAAGAAACGCAGTGCAGGATAACACTGGGCAGAAATGAGAGTTTGTGCAACTTGTACACCTTTGTGCACGTAAAAGAAACGAACCTTGTGTTATAACACAATAAATTACCAGAATGTTGAGCTTATGGAAAGTAGTTAGTATTAAAGTTATCGTTGGCCGTGGCATTAATTGGTTCACCCTTTTGGCCATAGGTCTGGAAAGGTTGACCGCCCCTGCCCTAGTCGTTTGTCATTTATTTAACAGATCGCTGCGTATGAATAAATAGTAAGCATATATTTCGTGACTAATTAATTTTGTCAAACCATATGCATGTGATTTGTCAGAAATCAAAGAAACTCTAACGGCGTTATCGGCTGTGGCCTGCTAACTAACGGCGTCCTGGTTTATGATCCTTGATGTGAAGGGCGCTGATTGAATGAAGGGATGTGACGGACAGGTCAGTAACTCGATAATGTCACACAAAAAATCCTGGTCTGACGAGTTAATTCGACGGCAACATCATCACTCATCGCGTCTCCCGTACATCCGACAAGTGGCAGCCGGTGTGTTGTTGCTGGAGGTATGCAGATTCGCAGTGCTGTACAATAAGCGGACGTTAGGGTTGGTTGATAATTTAAAAAACGTAAGCACAGAACATAAACGATAACTGTAGAAACTGTGCACGACAAGGTGCCTTGTGCAAAATTAATTCACAATTGGATTTCTACTGTAATGTTTAGCCAATGGCATTGTTTAGATGAATCTGAAATATTCGTTGTTGTACAGAATACAACCGAAGACTATTGAAAAATATTTGAAGTGGAATCGTATTAGTAGAAAATAGTCCATAGAGCCCCAATAAAATGCACAGTGTAAAACTTTATTTAAAATATAGAAACGTAGTTTTTAACATCGAAATTTCTTATTCCAGCTTTGTTTTATTCTTGTGTATTTTTGAAGTTAAGCCAACATGGCGAATATTCTGTGTTTACTGTTATGTTATCAATTTGTTAATCCACCTTTAATCTTGACACGCGGCGTGACTTGAAGCACTTTTACACAATTTTTATTTTGAACATGGTGTGAGTAAATGTTATTGTACTATCATGCTGACAACTCATGATATGAAAGCTATCGCAAGGAATCGACAGAAGACTTTCGCAAATAAGTAATTAAAACATTAAGTAAAAATACAGGTTCTATCAAATATAGTATAAGCCAATACCAGACAGCTTGTACAATTATGTGAGAACATTGATTATGTATAGAGGCCGGAAAAATTCGCGGGTTCACTGACATGTAGGCTAGCTTCCAAGAATATATGTGAAATCGTGCAGACAGCAGTTGTTTATTAGCTGCTCGCTGACAGTGAAATGTACCTGTATTCAGTTACAGTTTTATTATTGGCTCTGCTACTTCCAGGAAGTGTCGAGTAAGTCAACGGCCAATTATGAACGTGATTTGAGACCTATAGTTGATGGAATTCTAGCTTGCGCCTAAAAGGAAACGCGATTTTTTTCAGGTCTATAACTATGTATCTTCCTCTAGCCAACATATAACAGCACACTACATTTTATTAATAAAATATTTGCGCCCGTCAATGTAACAATGTGAGGAAAAGTTTTCTTCTTTTGACGAATAACCAGTTTTCATTACCACGATGGAAAATTAGTGACTGGAACGAAAAACAGTAGTTTGTCAAACATATAATCAAGAGAAAATTTATATTAACAGAAAAGTTACAACATTAATTTATTCTGTAGTTACATTCCGTGCCGCTAGATTATTTTTCGCACGTCTGTATTTGATATTAGCGTAAAGCTGTTCTGTTCTGGTCTCGAAAAAATTTGCTTCTATATCTATTAAAAAAAAAGATGGCATTTTTCCTGATAGGTCACCACGAGAAAATTTGGTTTTTAGCAATTTTTATCTTACTTTCCTCTAGGAAAGAAAGGCTTATTATATCGCGCGTCTATTTCTCTGTCTGTAGGTACTGTCATGGACGTAAAAAGTGGGCCATTGAAATAGTCAAAGTCCACATCGGCAATCATAGGCTGTGTGCAAGCGGGAGCCTGGCATCTAGGCAACCTGCAGAACAACGAATAGCGGTGCGTTGGAACTGCGCTGGGCACAGGTTGTGTTGTAGAATTGGAGAATCGCCCGTTCACACCTTCCTCCAGCGACCAGGCACTGTATATTGGCTGAACCAGTGCGGCGCACAAATCATTTAGTAAATGCAAAAGTGACACATATCAGTTTATGTTATTGAAACATGAAGTTGGAAAACGTAATTGTAGAACACAGTAATGGATTTAAGAAAGTGCACAAATTTTCCAATAACCAGATAATAACAGTTACCTATATTGTATCAAAATACTAATATTCAATGCACGCGTATTCTCATTCACATATTGCGAGCTGAAACTAATGCACATTTTAACAGTACGGCAATACTGAATTAGCATTTGCAGTGGCGTTATGGTCTGCCTACTTGCTTACGTATTTACATATAAAACACGCCGTACATGGAGTAACCCAGTGAGTTTTATCAGGATACTTCTATCTCTCTTTGACAGTCCACTGCTGATCCATTGTGACCTAACTTCACATCTGTTAAGCACGAATAAAACGTATAACACCATTACTGTAGTGATTCTTTACAATAACAATCTTCAGAAACAACCATAGAACAAAGTATGTCATACACTTAACATCTAACATCAAGCGATACACTTGATCCTGATTAGAGAATATTGTTGTGAGTTGTTGGTCCACGTAGTCGCAAACTGTCACTTTCACCCCATTTGACAGAAACAATTGTCGCTCCCCCGTGCGAAACGACTGCACACGTGGTTCCGTCCATGGATCCTAACATAGATTGTTACCAGCAAAGCTCACTAAGCACCCACGTATCACGTTAAATAAATGTCACAGCACAGCTGTCAGAAGAACGTGATGCAAGCAGATTTCTTTACATTTTCTTGTGCTGTAGATAATACCCTACTGGACAGTTCTGATTGACAAGTGATCAAAGTATTGATTATTATCACATACTACGTAGTGTAAGCGTATATAAAGTGTAAGGTTATTACAACGTTTTATGTTGCTGTTCCCTCCATTACTGTATGCAATCCCATATTTGACAACTGTCAGCTGTAATGTATGAACGTTATACAACTTGCTAAATATTACTATTAACTATGTTGCATAACGTTACACAACGACGTGTTAGTGAACGAGTGAAATTTTAAACATTTAAATTACAATAATCAAATTGCGTAAACGTGGATATTTCTCAACCTCCGTATTGCAAGCAATTATACTAACATTGATAAAATATTAACCTATGATATCGTGATTTTTAAATACATACTGCTTCTACCAAAAGTTTCAAGGACATCATTATAGTTAATTAACAAAACTATATAATTAATCCTATGGGACCTGATTATTAACAACACATGGATAACTGTGTCAGGCTATGTTCCAAGTTTAACATATAAAAAAAATTGAAAATAGGAAAGTTTGTTTAAATTTTACCCTTTTTTTCGTTTTTAAAATAATATAATACTATTATAATTATATTTAAAGTGATAAATGTCACATTATTTTTGTAGGGTAAAACTAGAGAGTTATTCTGTGGTTATAATTATTCCTTATGGTTTTATGTTTCTGCCCTAAAATTAGTGTAAAATCATCCATTGCTTAATTTTTTTACATCTCCGGAAACACATTAAAACGTAAAAAATTTGTTATTTTTAATAACTAAACAAAGAGTAACTTTTAAACAAACTGTCCTTTTTCATTTTTTTAATTGAACTCGTAACATAGCCTGATAATAAGGTCCCGCAGGATTAATTGTAAGGCCAAAAAATTTTGCTAGTTAAATATACTGGTGTTTTTAAACTTTTGGTTAGAAGCTGTAATTGGTACGTAAATACCATTGTATGTTCCGTCATAACATGCATTAATTCTCTCTGGATACTTGAGCAAAGAGTTAGTTAAGCAAACTAGTATTTTTTGACATAGTCTACGGCATACAATTATTGCGTACAATGATCTCAAACAGTGGCTAGGGACAGGGGGTAAAGGGGTACAATGTACCCCCCAAATTTGATAAGGGGTCACAAAATATAGTTTGTACCCCCGTACATATTAGTGCATATGCGTAAAAATATAAAATTGAAGTAAATAAATACAATATAGCAAGATGTATGTTTAATCTGATTTTATACTTAAACTGAATTTAACTAATACAATCAAACTACTATCAACTTAAAAGTTTGAATATAAAAGTTTGGGTAAGTATTTGTGCTGTAAGCATACGGAAGTGTTTGATTTTTTGGTAACAACCCGACTTGTCACCCTTGCAGATCATTTTTTAATGTAAATATTTTAATTATTTGTCCACAATATTGACCACGATCAGGCAAGATTCGCCCCCCTTCCAGGATTCGGTCTCCTCCATGACAGTTCGGCTACTATCCTCTACGCTAAGATACTGAAATTAGCTTTCAAGTTCAGTGAACGGCTTATCTATACCATACAGTTCGACAGTTAGGTTGCTGTGTAGTTCTTTATGTTGTAGAGTGCCCAAATATGTTATAATTTATATCAGCTGCCCGGCCGCGGCTTCACTCGCTGTTCTTTTATAAATTATCAACATTAAAGTAATCTGGGTTCGATCACACCGGCAGTCAACTGGATTTTCACATGTGATAATCGTGCATGTACGATGCTGCAGTTCTGTTACTCTTCTTCCCGGTATTTCGGCTTGCTGCCACTAATATGTGCATCTATAATAACGTTAACAGTTCCCCGTCGCCATTCCTTCCCAGGGATTTGAACCCTAAACTTCCTACCAGTGTCCCAAACAGTTACGTCAAAACGGTCATCAGAATTGTAAAAAAGCAAATGTGTAAAGATAGGCCTGTGCCTGTATTACAACCATGGAAAAATAAGGTTAGTGTGTCATTCATTATTTACTACAATTTACTTGTAACTGAAGCAAGGAACATGAATGCAAATAAAACAATAACAGTAATTTTAGAGCTTAACAATGTTTACATTCAAATGGGGCCATCTGCGACAACCGTTCACCATACTGGCCCCATGTTCATATCAACTTTTGATCACAATGACCAGTACTATCACCTCCCGCGATAAACAATCATCTTCAGTCATATTTCAGAGTGGGAGTGTATTTTTAAAAGTTGAACATTTCGAGTGGCTCAGTGCAAATAATTTGTCTTTTACAAGCTGATAACCAATTCAACCGCACCAGACACATTGTGTAGCTAATTCTTTCAAAGTTATTGTATAACCTTGAAATATATTAAATGCGTGTAACCCCATTAGCTTCCACCCCCTCAATCTCTGGGTACACATCTGCATTAGCTACATATTGACTGCGCGTAATAACATATTCAGTGTGCAAATATGGAAGTACTTAAACTTCCCTCGTTCTTATTTGATGTTTCGAAAATGTAATGTATTTGATATACTTGTTTGAAATTTACATAGCAAAGAATATTTCGTGGAAGCTATAAAATTTTTTGTATGTACCCATCCTAACAAATAATTTTCGTGCTCACCCATATTCGTCAATTGCAGAAGGTCATGGCTTTAGATATGGCAACCCTGCAAGAAGGTTTATTTTAATAGCGTTCCGAGCTCTCTGGCGGTAATGGCTTTAAGCGATTCGTTTGTCTGTTCTGTACAGGATACTCAGAAACAACTGAATAACAAATAAACACACCATGCGTATCCTGGGTTAAATTGGAGATGAAAATGTAAGTGGCAAAATTTTGTGTGACGACCCTTTAGTGCATAATGTGGCAACACTGCACACAGGAAGTCCCTTCTTGCGTTCCACGTTCAAGTATTATTTTATGAATATTACGTCAAGTAAACGTAAAATTATGTTTGGACTGGTGGGAATTTTAAATTGCACCCATAGCATGCTGGTCAGAACAGTAGCAGTAAGATGTTAGTGCGAGCGCAAGATGGGAATAACTGCAATCCTATGTTGCCACATCAGGCATGTAAACTGTCATAATATAACATTTTGCCGCTAACGTCGAAGTCTGTAACTAAGCCCAGGATTCAGGCGGTGTGCTTATTAAGTGTTTGTTTCTGGAAATCCATATTGGAGAATCAAGGAAAACCGTAACCTTAACAGAACTCAAAGTACCATTTAAACGACCCTTCATGACAGAGTTGTCGCATAAAATGCCGCTGCCTTGTACAAAAGATGCCTATACCTCACATCAAAATTATTGTATTGCCGCCACTAGAAATTTGTTGTCACTAAAGATAGTTTTTAATTCACAAAATAATATGACTGTGACCGTTTTCAACAAAATTAGTTGTTCCATGCATCGGGAAATGGACGCGGGCACATGGCAACACTGTCTCTCGTAAGAAGAGTGGGGATGTAAATGAAGGGGTAGTGTAGAGAGTAACGAGTGCGTGAGGCGCCGACCCGTCTACCCTTGTGAACGATAGCCAGTATCGCCACTGCCAGAACCACACGCAAACCCTCTCCCCTTCACTCCCTAACCAAACTCCCCCTTTATCCTCTTGTTCCCCTCACAAAGCGTGTAATCCTCTCGCCCAGACCATAAATTAAAGGCGAACAAGTTTATTTAAGTTTACAAGCAATGTCATGCCCTCAGTTCTCTTGTAATAGAGGTCTGATATTGAAAATAATATTGACGCTTTTGGCTGAACCAGAATTTTTATGATATAAGTTAAAAAATACATAATAAAGAAAATTCACTTATTACAAATTAGTTGATGGCTTTGCAATATAATGTATATTTTAAAGGAATAGCTCTATCGTCGCTCACAACGGAGTATGGACGAAGGAGAGAGAAAAGCAAAGCGTTTTTTTTTAATTCAGATTAAAATTACAAGAGCGGAATACTACAAAACAGATTCGCCATTTATCTATTTATTGCCATAAAAAGACAACGATAATTGGTAGGGACTAGAAAATTTCGTTAATTGTTTTTGGAACAAGCTGGATTTCAAACGCGTGTACTTTTCGTTGACGTCTGTGACTCGATAACATCGTCCTAAGGAAATTTGAGCCAATCAAACCTTGAGAGAAATTCGACTGAAATTCCTTGCTAACAGTTACTGGGTAAAACTTCCTTCTCAGCGGGACGGTAGCTAAAGATGAAAGAGTCTGGGTCTAAGTATACACAGGACAACGAATTGTAACGTTTAGGACATCGTACTCGCGAAATTTTCCAGTCTGTAATTAGGCCGTTATGGTAAAATTTCAACTCGGATTAAACCCGGAGTGGACTGAGGAATCCAGATTGAGATTTTACTGTAAACACTTAGTTGTGGACTGAAGTAGGAGTGAAGCGAGATAATCCACTCCACTTTTTGAAGTGAACTGGAGTGAAGAATCCGGACTGAGATTTTACTGTAAACACAGACTGGACTGAAAAGAAAACGCGCAGGGCCTAGATGTCACGATATTACGTTGTTAAGTGTTGTGGTTAGGTTTAAAAAGAACAGAGAATAAATTATAATTGAATAGATAATCCTGAAGGTAAGTATTTGTAAAGCAAAACTTTTTTTTAAAGCGAAGCGGGACAAGACAAATGGAATGTCTCGTGAAGAAAAGTCTTGTTTGGAGCAACATTTATTTCTCGTTCGTCATCTGTTCTCTGCTTTGTACTGTCGCCGATAGATCGCAGTTTTACGTTTTCAGCCCAGGCTTACTTAAACTTCGCTCTTGTTTATAGTTCCATCTGGATTGTAACATTGACCATAAACACATTTCTTCAATCCAAGTTCGCTATACGTTCACTCCGAGTTGACTCCACTCCAGGTTCAATCTGGATTGAAGTTTTACCCTAAACGCAGTATATGATTGGTGTTCTACCCGAAGGAAGTTTTATAAACATAAATAGTACCACTGATTTTCTATAAAAATAATTTTCACCAACTTATTTTAATAGCCTTACGAGCACATCTGCAGCATCGCTTCATGGCCATTGGCGGTGTATTTTTGTGAAGAAGCGTCACTCATATGAGTGTGCCAATCAGAACATAGTTACTACGGCGTCACACATCTTCGATTAGAGAGTATAACACCAATACGCCCAGGGTTGAAAACATAATATCATCGTTGACCACGAAGCATAGCTGTAAGTATGCACGTAAGACAGTAAAACAATATAATGCAGCAATATTTTCGCCGAAATTTGGGGCCCTAAAAATTGTACATTTCATTATGAAGCACCACGTTGGCACGACCAGATAATAGTCTTTGTTTGCTAGTGGAAATAAAACGAGAAGGAAGAAGAAGTAGAAATAAACAGTTATAACTATCGACACGTGTGGCAGGAGGTATTTTCATTTTAGCGATCTCTCGAGAGTTGTGAAAAATGGAGGGTGAGTGAGGCAGAAATTATTGATCAGCGCTCAACATTGAGGCGCTGGTGAGGGGTGACATGAGGTGAGTGTGGAGTAGTGTCGGAATGAAAGGGCGAGGGAGATCCACGAGGAAACCCGCCGAGCAGCGGCATCGTCCGGATGGGTGAGTGGGGTAAGTAACCCTGTAAATTAGTATCTACGGTTAACGGAGCCACCACAGCAAATAATTTCAATATTTAAATAGCATTAAAAAATTATATTATGTCAACCAACAGAATACTTTTTGGTAGCATCACTGAAACGTTCAGTTTATTTCAGCACAATTGTATATTACAACATGGTAGGTATTACTGACAACCAAATATAATCGCTATTATTATGCACAGCGGCAATAAAAATGTAAATCTCGAAGTACGGAAAAAATATTAAAATCTAACAGTACTGCTCCCACTTCTGGGAATTTACAAATTACAGGATGAATATGCCGATATTCTCAATCCACTCAGATCGTCAATCGAGCTTACGTACGAGACTTTCCAGTGCCCATACTCAGTCTGCAGGTGATCCTCGGACTATGCACGTGCCTGATGGCGGAGACAGATTACAGTCCCCGTAAAGTCGCATTTTGTTACGTCGCAAGGAGACCACTGTGATCATCTGTTTTTTCTTTATCTTACTGTGCAGTGGATAAGGTGTGTTCCCTCGCTGGAGAAATCCAACTGCGGTCGTGCATCTCCCTGTTTGAGGTGTCGGAGCGGTGCCACGCTCTAGTATCCGAAGGGAGGTAACCACATACACACTCTCAGGGGTGCGATGTTGCTCCGGGGTTCGTGAGTATTGGTGGGCACTACACCAGGATGGGTTCCTTGGCCTCTGGTGCTAGCTTTACGCTTCCGTGATCCCTCAGCACAAAAACCTCTCACACCCAAGTCAACCTGCAGCCTCCTCGTGGCACCACCGGATCTTAGAACCGATGCAGGCTCTGGCGTGCAGGCCCTATGCATCTCGGCTCCTCAGAGCTGAGAAAGGGGTATCTGCCTTGATGGATTCTCCGATAGATGGCAACAAGGAGAAACCACTAGGTGGGGCGTTAGACTACCTAGCGCTCAGGCTGTTGGGGCCCAAAAGCCCTGGACTCCAAGTGGGAGACCGAGGGTAATGGTAACGGACAAACCTGATGCAGTCTGGGAAACAGGTCCCACGCCCGGACCTACGGGTTGTAAGGGAGTCCCCCCAGTGGATACTCCAGGTAATAAGGAGTATCCTGTGGGATCCTTTAGTACCGGACGGTCAGGCTGGAAAACCCACAAATGCCATGGAAATTAGGTAGTACTACGGGCGACCAGGTTAGCCCCACGGCAAGGTTATCTGCCGTGTCTGGTCTGGGTTGGATTCGTAGTGGTGGTGGTTGCCTATATGCTGGGCAGTCCTGGAGGGGACCCTCCCCTGAGAAAGGCCGACGAGTAGTCTGCGAAAGTGACCGGGAGCAGGCCTGGTGAGTCTGTTAGGGGTAAGATAGGCCCCGACTCAAACCAAGAGGAGGCTGAGCTGAGGATCTCAGTTGGAGGGACAAGTATTTGGGTGTGATCCTGGGATGGGTGGCCTCGGGCTCTCTCACTAGAATCGGCTCTCCTTTGGAAGGCTGCTGGAGGCGCAGTTCTGAGTTCTGCTTTTGGGTGTAGCATAGTCCCAACCGACTGTTAGCTAACGGCAGTTGCGATGGCAGGGCGTGATCTCTGCTCCACGCCCGTGGGGGCCGGGGGACGAAGGGCCTAACGGCTAGGTGTCCCATCGTTAACAATAAAACCAAAAACAAAAACTGTGCAATTACTATGTTTTTTGTTTTCCGTTCGCTTTCTCAAGGTGTCTGTGTTTCTGCTGTGTCATCTACACCCAGTTTTAGTCGTTCGTTTTGTCTATTTGTTGTTGTAATTACTTTTTTAATGTTGTTTCGTACTTACTAGCGTAATTCCTTTGGTGGAATAATCTTAGATATTTATTTTTTGTTTGGTTCATGTTTTAGTGCTTATGTGCTCGTTTGAGTAACTTTCGTGTAATTCACTGACTGAATTCCTTGTGGAATTGTATATGTTTACCTTTGTTTGCCAGTTGCAAACACACTCCTTGTGTTTGTTCACTTGCATGTTTGAATGTATTCTCAGTTTTTCTGTGACACACCATTTGCTGCCAAGGCGTATGTCGAAAATACTTCTTTAGTTTGTAACTGGCCCCCATTGCAAGAATCGTTCAAAAATAACAAGAATCGTTCAAAAATAGCATACGGGACAGAAACCAATGTCACCCGCCCTTATTTGGTTAGCTGTATTACTAGAAACCTGAAAAATTCAAGTTTGATTTTAGATGCATGTTAGGACTCAAATATACGTAAATTTATGTCACATTTGAAGGAATGGTGATCTATCGTGGGAAAAGTTGACTGTTCGCTATATGCTTTAAGGTTATGTATTAATTTTTGACGCTTTTAATTTGCTACTGGTTAGACCTCATTCGTATTTTACAGTGCTAATTCTGGTGCGCCACGTCTGTATGTCAGTGGTTCGCCTGTAAACAGCTAAACCGAGCCACAGAACAGTCTTCCAATCGTACAAGGAGCAAGGAGAATACGCTGGCACAGAGGTGATGATTGTTGGTGAAAATAATTATGCAACATTTTGTTTCAGTGTCTCGCGTGCACATCTGTAGCTCTGCTTCATGGTCAGTGATTGGCTGTTTATAACTCTCGACGTATTTGGTATCTACCTGCTAATCACAGACGGGTGGTGTAGCATTGACGTTCTTCTCTTTGGCACAGTCAAATGACTGACGTCTCTACACGAATGGACGCTGACATTAACTGTGTACCAGAGCTGCGGATGTGAACGTGAGGCATTGAAACATGTTGCATAATTCTTTTTTTCACCAAAAATCATTGCCTCTACTCCAGCAGAAAGATTCTCTCGATTTTCTAACAACTGTACACGTTTGCAACTGGCTCATTCCTCATTTGGCACCTCTTGGAGGGAGCTGAGCCAAACATAAAGAAGCAGCTAAGTACGGACCTAACAGTGTGGTATCACTGTATGTTAGTGATCAACCAATGAACAGCTATTGTCTGCTGGAGTATACACATATTTTTAAGGTTTACTCTGTAGGTCAGTGAACCTGACAACTTTCTCTGACTCATTTGACGACGTGTTATAACTCACCGGCCTATTCATACCCGACGTTACTGGCTGCGGGCCTTCGTATATGCATGTGTCCGCATCGCAGGATGGTATGTGATGATTGAATATTGCGGACATTTTTTGCGCCAACATACCTTTGAAAGCGCAGTACTTTCTCTCAACACGTATGACTAGGCGACACACGTTTGACACTCCATAGCTGTCTGCAGACCAGTAACAGGCATCACATTTACAACAGTGAGATTCCTGTTGGCTCAGTCCAATTGGGTAGCAGCTCCACGTACAAAGAAAAGTCAGTTAGCTTTTGATAAGCTGAACGTACGTGTAACCCAGCAAACAGTCAAGTTTTCCCGCGATAAACCATCATTAGAGGTACGTCAATTTCGCGGATTCATCTGGCAGTAGCCTAGAATGTTCGGACCTGTACACGCTCTGGATACAGTCGACTATTCATTGTCTTACAACATTACAAGCAGGAGCGTACGCAGGATTTAATTTCGGGGGGGGGGGGATGCAATCTAAATATTAATCATAACTAGAGACCGAACAAATTCTCGAGTTCAACATTCTGTACGCTAGTCTCCAAGAATACTTGTGGTCTGAAGTCAACAACAGTTGTGCACTGGCTACTCTGTGACGCCTAGTGTATTTAATTGTTTCTTTGCTACTGGCGGAGCACCATGAAGGAGGTGTCAAATGAGCCAAGAGCCAATAACTAAGTGACGACGTTTACTTTCAGTTGTTTGACTTCTACCTTGTGTAGAAAAGAAAACGCGAATTATTCAGGTCCGTAATCATGCCACACAAGTGAAACCCCCATTTTATGGTTCAATAATCTATCCTGCAATTGGCTTGAGGAATAGTCGAGAAAGGGCAGGAAAACAGAAAGTTTGAAGTACTCCTCAGAATTTGTTACGTCGTAGTTGGCTCGCTGTGTTTGGCGTATGTTTGTACGTGGAATCTCTAAATGATGTCCAATGGCAAGGGCGAGTTTTTCAGCCTCATTATAAATTGGCTGAAAATCCGCTCTCAAGCTTGTTAGTTCTGTTTGTAGATTTTCACACAAGTCAATACATTTCTTTAGATCTATTTGCTTTGACTGTAAAAGTTTTGCTAATCCATTTGAAAGGCTAAAGACATTATTAACTATTAACATAGATACAATAAAGGCAATGAAAGTTTCATCCAAGTGTAATGTGCCATAATCAGTGTGGCCTCTCAGTGGAAGGCCCTCCCTTCCACAAAATATTAAAGTTTTTACTATAGGAGTTAGTTTTTCCCTATTTTCTGTTATTTTGTCCTTGACTTGCTTGTTTAGTTGAACTATGACATTACCTCTATTTTTTTCATACACTGAGATAAAATTTTGTGCCATGGTGCAAGCCATTTTGTGGTATTCCCTTGCTTCGTGATGTCTGAACTCATCCTTAGCTTTCTTCCACTTTACGAATGGGTTTTTAACCAGGGAACCTAACTGAACATGTGAACCTTTACCTGATTCAAAATCAGATGCAAACAATGCGCAATACTTGCAAAAAGCACCTTTCTTGTTGTCAGAGTATGCCAACCAACGAAATTCAAACAACCAGTTTCTTTGTAATTTAAGATTCCTTTCACCTGGTAAAAATTTATAAGATTCATTAGGTTCCCATGTATCTGTTAAAAACTTATATTTTTCCTGGTCTGAATATGGGGAGGCTGAAAAAAATCCCTATATCATATTTGTATGTGCTGGGGTTAGCAATACAAGGAGGAGAGCATTGTAGGCTTGGGCCTGCTTGATCTAGATTAATCGTAACATTTTCACAATTTTCCTCGCTCCGAATCTGATCAAGTTCGTTACTTACATCACTTTCAGCTGGCACAGGAACAGGAAAGCTGTTGAATGGTTCTTCCACTTTAGCATGTTCTTCTTTATCATCTTCATCACTCTTTTTTTGTTTTTTACTAACTATTGTAAAATATGTTTCTAACCTCTTCATAATCACTGGTCACTGGCACTGCATATCAAGAGAATGAGTGTGTGGTTTACACAAATAAAATATACGTTATTCGAGTATTAAATATATTTGCAAATTATATTCATGTTTACATTAGATTGACCAAACATAAAAATAATTCTTCTGTCTCTTGCAAATTAAACAAATCCTCCATGGATAACTATAATAATATGATGTGTTCATTTATAGTACTCTAGTGACTCCACATACTCCCCTTCCAGAGACAGCGTCAATTAATCATTTAGGAAGATGTACAGCTCGGCCATAACGAGTACATTTTATCCTTGATGAATCTTGTTGCAAAAAGTCTTTTTGTGCTGTTGTGTTCTTCAAACTTTTGGATGTTGTGTCTGCATCCTGTTGTGGTAATGTTGAAGATGATGACGACTCATGAAGTACGAATGCAGGTTTTAGTCTGTCTATGGAAATCATTTTTTTT
>PNEQ01108600.1:0-23779 GCA_003012365.1 Medauroidea extradentata
AACCTGCACGCCGCTCGTGTTTACATAAACAATGGACTTGTTTGTAAATCTCCCACTTTCAGAACCCGTTGGCCGAACATAGCCGCACGAATACGTTTTACCGTCATGAATTATTTCCCGAACGTTTTCGCAACTTCCGCAGGCGAATTGTACATTAATCCGGGCCGTAGGACCAAAATGTTTGAGCACAAACGTACAGAGTAACCTTCTCACCGCGCCATCTTGATTTGCACTGCCTTCCTACAGTATGGCGGATAGGCGCCAAGTTCAAACCCACATTAGTACGAAGCACAATATGTACAGAGTAGTACCAACATGGCAGTCGGGAGACCAGTTCCGAACATGTACAAACTTACAACAAATATTATTTACATTGCAACGTCACAAACAAAACCCTCGATCTAACGACATCGCACAGTGCCAGGTAACTATGTCGTTAGATCGCCAATGTCGTTTGTCCCTTGGTAACTAATTTTAACCCCGCCCCCTTTCTCAATTAAAAAAAAAAAAATTAAGTGTTTTTCCTATAAAAGTTTATGTAGAATAATTACTGACTTAAAAAAGTTTTCATTGAAATTATATTTTACTACAATGAAGACGTGTCTTCCAAATCAAATGGTACCCCACAATCATCCACCGTGACGTGTGTGGCAGTGCAGCGCGCTCAGTCTGGTTGTGTAGGTAGTGGAGGGGATTGGCCGGGCCACTGGCCTTGGCTTGTCTCCCTCAGCTCGCTGTGTGTGCGTGATTCATCCGGCTTGTCTCGCGCAAAGCACATTCACACCACAACAGAACAACTCGTATTATTTACATGAATGTATACTGCAACGATTTTAAAACCTTTCAGTACAGCCATTGAGTCTTTTCTTTATTGTGCAAGAATTGTTACTGCTTATCGTCATTACAAGCATTTAAGCGATACTAATAAAAGTGCTTAGTAAAGAACAAACATTTAAAAAAAAATTAATGCATTTTTTAAAAACTCGAACGCCTATTATGAACACAAATTAAGTGCCACTCAAAAGGGCAAAAAACAAACTTTTCAAGGAGCTGCCACGTATAAAATAACGACTGAATTACTCGTCACTAAAAGTTGTAGGCCTAGTGGAAAAATCATTCAACTATGCACAACGCACCAGTTTAATGCTCTGTACTGCGAATAGAGACATACAATGACTCTCGGGGTGCTGGCTGCAGTCACTCTTATTGCTCCACTGTTGAGCGAGCATAAAACAAAAACCTTATCAGCCCACATGCTGCACACAATGACGGGACTGTTGTGTTTGCACTGTAGGCTGTTTTTACGTCGCAGCTATTTCATAGCCACGTGACGAGTGATCAATAATACAGTGGAAGTTGTTAAGGTCAAGCTGAGCTCAAATCTGCCGCTAGAGAAAAAAAGACAAGATAACGCTGGATTTATTTTTTCTTTTACGGACTAAGTGCAATGCTGGTCCTCTTATTTGCCGTGCTGTAATGAGGGAGAAAAAAAAAACAGTGTCGTCTCTTCAACCTCCATCTCTCTGGGCTCTCGCAAGACACTGTAACATGGGAAAGAGTCGCCGCGTGGGAGAGGAAAAATAAACACGAAGCTCTGCTTTGTGGCAAGACAAAATGCACGTGACTATTAGATATTCGGCAGTTGCGCGCACACACAAGCACAATCTGGCTTGTTCAGGGGGAAGGGGGTGTGAATGGTTATTGGCTGGCGTGGACAGTTAGGAGGGGTGTTATTTATTTTTAGCACTGTGTTTCTTACACCACAACACTCACAAAGGAAAATGCAACAATGACGATTTTCCTAAAATTTTCCATTTTTTTACCCAAATTTTTCACGGCTCCTCAAAAAAAAGTAGTAAATTACCATCTCTATGCCTTGGCACATATCGAACTGCGTAGCTGAGATAAGGACACGTGGAGGAATGTGAGAGGGAAGTTCAGGCAGTAGGGAACATAGAGAAGTGAGAGGGAGCATTAGGAGATAAGGCAGCGTTAGTCATCACGTCACATGTCGGTGTTGCGCGGGCGGCCTACTCTCCTGGCGCACACTTCAACTATATTCCAGCCAAATTTTTAACATTTTCAAAGTTTTTTTTTTTTGTTTCACAGATGCATATTACTAATTTATGATAACTGCAGTATGTTATTGTTAAATGTACGCATAATTATTTTTAACTAACGTTTTACTCTGATCTATTGCTTGGATTTGATCAGTTTTTTAAATATTGTTGCGTGCCATGTACCTGGAGGCCGGAGGTCGGTAGCTGTTTCGTAACACTTTGTGGACTGGCCCCTGTCTCACAGGTCCGGGTGGCTACGTGATAGAAGTCACGCCAAAGCTACGTCATAGATACCTGTCCCAACTGCATCTTAACCCTACGAGGGCGGCCTACGTGACTCAAGTCATGCCCGAAACATGTGGTAATGTCTATTTTTAGACCCATTTAATTCGGGGAGCCCCTGGAGTTTGGCCGGAATATAAAAGCGCAGAATCGGCACATTTGTGGAGAGTTCGCTATTGGTCGTGCTAGAGGGAGGTGTTATGCTTGTGGAGAGAGACTGGTGAAGACACCTTGGTGACGTCAAGAGTCTACTGGGAGGCGGATACCTTCAGAGCAGTGTTGGGCGAACCAAGAGGATAGCAGTCGAACCGAAGACCTCAAGAGTGAAGACAGCGGTGCACTCGGGGTGCTGCGCAGCACACGACGATTCATCACCACTGCGGACTATTAAGGTTGTACGCTGTCACTACCGCAGAGACTGTTGATTGGATATATGGCTGAATTTTATTGTGAATTGTACTGTTTAGTTAATTGATGGTACACATTTTTGTGCTTTAATTGTCAAAGTTAATTAACGTGTCTGTGACACAGTGGTAATTGTGTGCATAACTAATTGTGATGTGAGAGTTATAGATGATTACTGTTTTGTGTATTTCGTAGCTTTGTGAGCTATTAAATCCAGTACTTAATTCAACTGTTTTATTTATAATTATAAGACCTCTACCCCAA
Organism: Medauroidea extradentata; assembly: GCA_003012365.1. Lineage (NCBI taxonomy): Eukaryota > Metazoa > Arthropoda > Insecta > Phasmatodea > Phasmatidae > Medauroidea > Medauroidea extradentata. Next base: position 3,012 of record PNEQ01108600.1, read on the forward strand.
AAGAACTCACGAGAATTGCCCACATATAAAGTTTTTGCCTAAACTTGTACAATATTAATTTTTCCAGGGTTCCTGGAAATTATGTCGTTAGATCGCCGATGTCGTCAGATCCTATGTCGTACCATATTTACCCAAAAGTAAGAAGACTTAGAATTTAAGACGGCCACAATATTTTTACCTTGTTATAGAATGAAAAGGCCAGAAAAAATTGAATATGTGATCTCTCAGTTTAAGGTCTTCCATTTTAATGATTCTTTCACTTTAACAACTGTATTTTTTGTCCCATCTGTAGTCCCAACATACTTGTATCATTCAGTTTAAAAACTCCAATTTAAGGACGATTTTTTTCCAGTCCCTCGAGAGTCGTTAAACCGAGAGATTACTGTATTTACCACTGAGACATGAATTTTGCTATAATGTATTCTGTTGGTTAAGTAGATGAAACATGTTTTCTGATCATCAACCATGGTTACATTAGGTTTAAGTATATTTTTTGATAATACTCTTCTAATTGCCAAACAAAAGCATTTGTAAACAGAACACAACTGTAATTATAAGTCTCTAAAGTAAGACGATGCACAGTTTTTTTTGGGAGGTAAAAACTGGAATAAAACATAGTCTCATATTCTGGTAAATACTGAAATACCGTATTTACCTGAATGCAAGACGAAAGATTTTTCCTCCTGGCAAGGGTCAGAAAATCAAATTCGTCTTGCATTTGAAAATTTAATTTTTTGAAAGTAGTTTTCACACTCGTTTCCAGTTTAATTAACTGCAAGATGATAGTAGTTACGTGTCATGTAAGTAACTTATAACATTTCAATCATAATAATATATAAATAAACATAAAAGGCACGTCACTACAATTTCACGCAAAGTTGTACACAAATGGCGATCGGTGATGCTTTGTTTTGTTAAAACATGCCATGGATAACATATTACGAAGAACGAAAGACATAACACCTAGACTAGGAAGTACAACAGGGCGTTTTCCTCAAATTGATTTTCTTAGCAGTACGTATTTTCTCCACTACGTCGCGTACAGTGAAACAACTTGTAGTAACTCAAAGTGTTACGCAACATACTGCAAAGTACATGACGGTAATCTATGGAATGGAAATGGTTTTTTTCTACGCTACCGTTTGTAAACAAATGTTTTCCTTGTGAACTTACAAATTATAGAAAGAAATGTAAGTACACAAAACATTGTTTTCATGTGATGTGCTTAAATATTTTATAGCTGTTTATATTTTTTCCAGAATAGTATAGGTTAAAAATTGGGGCCGTCTTGCATTCGGGTAAATACGGTATGTGTGACTACCAAGCCTGATGGGCCAAGGCATGGTTTCAGCCGAGTGTTTATCCTCATGACAACAAGCCAGTCTCCATGATGGGACAGGACCAACCTGCCGTATATGTGAGGGGTCCAGGGCTCTATGGTGTTAGGGAAGCGGTAAGCCATGTCGCTGATAGCAATCACCAGGTTCGCACGCACGTCTTCATCCGCAGAGCGCTCCATGATCGACACCAGCAGCTGTAGGTGTTGGTCGCAAACCTCAGAAGACACCAACATCATCTTCGCCAGCGACAACGCAGCCATCTTTTGTAGCAAGGGATCCGAGTAAGAGCTGGGATCGCGGCACACCTTTGCTGCCAGCTCCCTGAAAAACAATGCTGCTCACGATCCATTCCATCACACGCTGCTTCTATAATCACGAGACTCACAATCACTCCAAACAGGCATTCACATGCACATTAGCGAAGAGGCAAGAATTGGTTTGTTATAGGGCACAGAAAATACCTCATTTTATACACTCTATACGGTTTTGACCAGACCAAATTAAAAGCTGACAAACATTATTGCTATAAAGTTATTCTGTAAGAATATATATTCAACATTTGTGGAGAAAGAGACAAGCTATTAAAGTCACAGAGAAATTCAAACAGAACCATTTGGGAGAGGAAGAAGGGAGAGGGTGGTGAAGGCAAATAGCAAGGAAAACAAGAATATACATAATGCAGAAATGCATACAAAAACAATAACGGTACATTTCACACAGACACAAGATGAACCTTTATCACTTCTCTATGCATTTTCTACCTGATATTCTTGTTGTTTTCTCTGGTACCTCGTATTTTCGACATTAGAGACACAATATTTTTTTCCCTCCCAATTACTGAGAGGTAGGTATTCAGGGCTATTTCTATAAACTGACCATAAAATGTGCAGACTTGTTAACAACTGTCGCCAACCCACCCAAACATAGCCAGAAAGTTGTCTCCCTGGACGAGCTCCTTCTCACAAATATTGCGGATGAACTCTGCCTCCTGGTCGTCTGCTATAGCTCCAACAACGCTCGCCATGTCGTCACTTGAGCCGTTGCCATCTGCTGGTCCAGCTGCCTACCATCACAAGTACACACAACCATCTCTTAGTCTCAGAAACAAGTTGCGACAACTTATTCCTCGTTATATTACCTTCTTGGCCTTACAAATCAAAATTCTACAATACATAGTATGCAAGTGGATGGACAAAGATAACATTATTGGAAGAAAATACACATGCACATGTGTTTGCATGTGTAAATGCACACTGTTTTAATTTTAAATCCCCTTTCCTACAAGTGAAATATATAAAGTTATTCCATCTGTTATTTCCAGTAAATCTATGTACTATTCTAGGCCCTTTCACAACCAAAAGTATAATAGATAACTATCCCTCAAGTACTGTTTTCACATACATAAAGTTGAAATTTTATGCATCCCTACAGAATTGCTACAACAGGGCACTACTATACAATAATTCATCAATTAATTTTCTTTGATGTACAGTACATATGAAAATTATGTTAAGCAACGATTTTTTGTTGAAAACCACCTGATTAAACACTGTATGTACACAGCAGAAATGAATGGTAAACTGACAGCGAGAATCAAACTACACAAGTCACCATGTTCCAGTACTCACCTGTCTGTTTTTCAGAGTGATGTAACTGGATGCAGACGCTGGAGTACGTTGAATCTTTGACGAACTGTCAGACCGGTTGGTGACACTGGAGCCACTTCTGAAGCTGACGTTCTTCTCACTCACACTACTAAAGCTGGCGTTCCTGTGGCTAGCATTGCTCCTGATGCTGGCGTTTTTGTTGTTTACGTTCCTCCGGCCACTGCAATCACTGGCGATGCTCACGTTGCTCACTCTGGCATTCCTGCCACCCACTTTCTGGTTCTTCTTGCGTTCCTCGCGAAGGGCCCCGCGCCTCCGCAGCTCGCGGAACACCGAGTCGTCCAGGAACAACATCTGACGCAGGGCCATGTGTCCGGAGAGACTGAGGAGACGCCCCAGCATCAGGACAGAGTCCACGTCACCTGGGAACACACTGACTATCTCAGCGTCCCACTTCTCAACACAATGGTCAAACTGTCTCCAGTCATCAACGTGACACAAGAAGCTACAGCAGAACACATGTTAATGGTGCACGCGCTACGTTGCTCCCAGGTGTACGCTCCACTTGCGTTCCACAATAAGTTTTATAAGTTTTTCACTGATTTTTTTTCTTACACAGCTGTGGCTTGCCAATTAACAGTAGTAACTGTGGTGTGTTGTTTGCTTACACACTTTTTAAAACATTACCGTATGTTCCAACAAAACATTCCCAAAAATATAAAGTCTGATTTAACGAAACATCAATTTATAGTAGAGTGGAGTGTCTACCCATCATTTCTCATAGGACTGACAACAAATTTCAATACGAGAGATTTCAATGGATGTAGTCTTAAAATGCTGCAAATGTTTACACAGAAGAAAAATTTTAATAATGAATAAAGTAATATTTCTGTTAAATTAATTTCAAAGAACAGAAATGTTACCAAAATACGTTACATGATCCTGCTGGGCTGTTGCATTCAACCACCCATGTATACGTAGCCGTAAGTGGCAGCATTTGAAAAATTATAATATTGAATAGATGTTTATACGGGTAAATGTAAAAGATGTAATGTTTAATTTTGGAAGTAATAACAATTAAGTCTTGCGTAGTAAATCTGCGCTGTAAATAATGTCATTCGAGATTAAACTGAGGCTGTATATTTATAACCTGTAATCTTTGGTTATCTTAACATCTGGGCTGGTAAAAGATACCAACATGATGTGGCTCCATCTTGAAAGCCAAGACAACCAGCTTGACGATGGCCGCGGAAGCCTGTAATCTTTAACCAGTATTCTTTACCAACTTCTAAGCTTCAAACCATTCTTGAAACAAATGTATTTGGTAGTTTAATATTCTATTCAACTTCAAATGTTCTAAGCTTCACACACATTAGGGTACATACGCAATGTACATTACAATTTTACACTAAGGTACATTAGACACTCGAAGCAACAATTCAGAGAGAAAATATTACCCCATTTATATACACTTTCCATGATGTGCCTTGATCCGGTTGAGGTAACTGCCAGAAATCAGGTAGATAATTTCAACTTATATCACGAATGGTTGTAAGAATGGATTACTGCAGCTACATCTGAATGACATCCGAGATATTGTTCACTTTTCTGTTCACATAGCAAGTAGCCTATTTACATTATTAGTAATTAGCACATGTTAGGTTTAATAATTTCTGTAAAAAAAACAATGTACGTTGCCGAAACTTGTGGTACACAAAAAAATAAAGGTAAAAAATTAAAGGCATGTGAGGAAGTTTTTAAGCAAATAGTAAATGTGTGGTTACAAAATATACGAAAGAAAACAGTTCTCTGGCAGCACAACCAAAATTAGGTGTTTTTTGAAAGCATACAAGAATGGTTATAAAGAAGAAAAAAAATATTTTTATCAGTTCCAAGCTTTGTTCTTTGTGCAATTAAATACCGTATAAACCCACGTACCACCCGCACTTTTTTGCGAAAATATAGGTTTCTAAAAGTGGGGTGCGGGTAGTACATTGGTCAAACTGCACTTAGGCCGTTTTTGCACCGACGTAAAAGCACTGCCGTAGTACAACTTGCCACCTTTATCCTTAAGCAAGGTATTGTGTGAGGTAAAGTGAACCCTAATTCACGTAACGGCTGTGATAACCTAGTGGAACGATGTCAGCCGCGCGGCTGTGTTGTGCACTATGCAGACGGTTGAAGATAGGATGGAATGGGCAGGTGAAGCAAAGCGAGATGGGTGGGGGAGGGGTGGGAGGTAGAGCCAGCAGCGAAGATCACATTCCATTCGGTGTTGCCACATTGCAGCTTGCTGCGCACAAACATCTCTAGAGTGATAGCGAAGCACAGCACATACCGTTTAGTAACGAGTGGTTTCATACGTGTATTCATAGCTGAAAGTAGAAATGAGTCGTAAGAGGCTGCGTTCATTCATAGTTGCGGAAAAATTAAAGATTATTAGTGAAGCGGAAAAGTTCGGTAACCGTGCTGTGGGAAGAAAATTTGATGTCGATGGATCGTGTGTGCGAGATTGGAGGAAGAATAAAGACAAACTACAAATGGCCAGTGGTGAAAGAAGTGCATTTCGTGGTGCGGCAGCGAAGTTTCCGGAAATCGAGGGATGAGACGCGTGCCTTATCGATCGTTCGTTGCCGAGCGCGAGACAAGGAGGCGGGAGTGAGAGAGCAAACGGTAACAGCTGGGCTGGCAAGGTCACGCTCGCGCCAGCCAGATCTTACCTGTCGCTCGCTACAGTGCTACGCAGCACTCACCCGGCTTCTATTTGTCATTGTTATTAAACATCTTGACAAAAAAAATATACATTTTACTTTGTAATTCTTTAATATTTGTGACTGTTTAAAACTAAACTCCCTTCTCATACAAAATGATTTTCTACACACAGATCTGTTCCAAAACTTTTTATCCCACAATGTCATTCTAAAAATCAGGGTGCGGGTCTTACACAGGGGCGGGTGGTACGTGGGTTTATACGGTATGTAATGTGTGCGACTTTAACAGCAAGACGGACGGAGGAGGCACTCACCACACTGCTCGCTGCACTCGTGGCTCAAGTGTCGCTCGTACTCGGCTGCCAGTCTCTTCAGAAGAAGTGTGCAGGTCGTGTCCGGCTTGTCAGACAACTGCAACATAGCCAAGACTGCGTCACAACAACCTTATCTGACCGCACACAACCTACCACTACAAGTCTATGAGACTAAAGTTCTAACCATGTAGATGACGTCAATTATCTCAAAGGCTGTAGGAAGGAACTCTTCTTCGCTAACTTTACAGAAGTCTTCTTCGAGAATCCCCACCAGGTCAGAAAAAACTTCCTCTTCTGGGCCAAGTCTGCAAGAATGGAGTTACGGTACAAGATAGGGTTGAGCGAAAGTGCTTTCGCTCCCAAGAAATAAAAAATCCAATTTATATGAATCCAACCTTAACAAACTTAAATGAAATCCTCAAAATTAAAAAGAAAATTTAAGTTTGACAAATAAATGTTTGTTCACACAAGCAGTAACAGATTATAACCAATACAATATTTAAAATAGTAGTACATCACTTACCACAGTTATGAACTAACTGGATATCACTGAAAATGAGATATTTCTCATTATTCCTTCAACAGCATTATTGCTTTGGTAACTTCAGATGTTAAGTCATTAATAAAAAAAAATCAAAACCAAAAACATTAACATTACTTTGCTCTTATCTAAGTCAGTGTCAGACCATCAACTAATTAGACAACTGAAATTAACATGAACAGGGAAGGCAATTTAGATATGTAGTTACTTTCAGGCAACATTATTTTTTTTACCAATTTGGAATTCTTCAGAATAATGCCTCACCTGAGAATCAAGACAGGACAATATTATAAACAGTTACGACCAAGTAGGAAGACCAGACATTTAACAAAACGTCACAGTTTCCAAAATCTTGTTGCTAAAATGATGTTTCCTTACATCTGAGTTAATAAAATCGGGGTTCTACTAAGTTCAAATTAAACTGACGAAACAGCCAGTGCACAATTGTCACAATCACTAGAGACCTAGCAATTAAAGCTGAGACAATCAAGGATTTTACCAGCACTGATCCGAACCCGACTCCTAAAGCATAAACAACAATCAGATACCAATAAACACACTAACTAATTTTATTGTCGCATTGTTGTAATACTTTTAAATTATAGATTAATACAGCAAACCATTTCCAAATTTCAAAAATGAAAAAATTGGAATTTATAACTTACATTTCTCAAATACTAGTTAACTAATAAAGTAATGAAATTTATTCTTTTAGAAATATCAATTGTACAGTAAAATCCCTAAATAATGATCCCTTCTACTACAACCACCTCTTTATAACAACCCTTTTCTCAGGAACCGTGGGTTCAAAAAACAGGGGATTTTACTGTGTAGTAAACATAATTTATAAATATATAATGACCCTGTTTTCGGGAACTGCAAGGGGTCAGATATGTTTTAATATATTTTTAACAAATTTTTTACCCATAAGAACAATATAAAACATCTGAAAAGGGATCATCATAATTCACTGTATTTTTGCACGTATCGACGCTGACTCTGCACTTAGTGAATTAAATATAGCAAATTGCTCCCTGTTCACGGTACACACAGTATATCAGTCGAGCGCAAGCCTTTATTACTCAAACAGCAAGTGTCCCAGCAATCAAGGACATCCAGTACGTGAATGTAGTCAGATATGGCACTATAACTGATCAATTATTTGCAACTAATACTTGTTAACTACAATTGCAAAACTTTCTTGGTAGTTTTGAGCTTTCTATTTACAGAAATGTTTTATTCTGGTCTTACATGAATTTAAGCTGCAAACGGTAAATGAAATACCTCATAGCAGAGTACAATTTGCACACTAGTCACTCGTTAGCCAACTACGTACCTATCAATCAAAACTGATGAGCAGCCAAAAGCTCACTCTGTACAGTACAGACAGAACTGCACGACATCATGACAGCTACTATTGGCTACACGTGTGTGCGGCTTGCGAACTATATAAAGTACAGTATGAATGGAACTGAACGATACAATTACAGCGACACTCAGTATTCAGCAGTTGGTAACATGCAAACACGGCCATATACAGTACTTAAAATGTTTGTAGAAAATGCGTGGTCTTTCATATTATAGTTATGATGTCAGAAAGTTAATAACTGTCAGTGTCAGTTTGCTTAAATAACAGCTTCAACTAAACAGTCTACACACTATTAACTACTAACATTTGTAAATACTGGCTTTTTCCCGTTATGTTTATTTCAGTTTAGGTACACCAAACATTTGCACAACCCTAGTATTAGAATGTGTTTACGATTACAAGCAATACACCTACAGTAGAAAATATTCTGATAAATGTCTGTTAAATAAAAAGTGATCATGCCTCCTGAGTTCAGAGTTTGCAACAGTGTAAATATTTTTTTTGACTAAAATTTTAACATTAAGTACTTTTAGGTTTTCGTAAATTTGGTGTGCTAATTTTTTACTATAATAGGTAGGGTTAGAGTAGATGAGGTGAGAGGTATATTTATAATAATACTGTAATACATAAATAAATAATAATAATGTGGGCTTCAGAGACTAAAACAGTTGGCTGTTGCTGACAGATGTCATGCAGTCCGTGAAAACTGCGCAGATGCACCTTAGGCCTTGCTCTTTAGTTTCTGCTCTTTTCGTGATAATTATTTTTTTAAACTTAAACGAGAGCAGATATCAAACATCTGATTGGCAGTTTTGTTTAAAATAGGGTTTGCCGTGGCAGTTAATTACTTCAATGCAAGAAATTATACAATTTCGACTAAAATGTAAATTAACCAAAATTTCGTTAATTACATACCTAGCTACAACCATATTATTTACTGCTTGAAAATCACCCAACATGAAGTAGATCATTTTAAACAAAACTGCCAGACAGATTTTTGATACCTGCACTTGTTTAGGCGTAAAAATTAATACTTTATAAAAGTTGAGACTAGAGAGCATGGCCTCTTGTTTTGACAAATGAGTGGCTGCAGAACTGATGGTCGTCGGCCAAGAATGATTGCGAATTTGGTTTCTCTTGCAATGAGAATTTTAGCAACAGGGCCAACAAGATTTCCACTACAATCTTCTAACAAAGACAGCAATTTTAGCAAAGACATTGATAAATGTTCCAAACAACATAATCCAGTCTACCATTAACCTCTTGTTCATCCACCTGCCACTCTAGTCTCTGTATAAATAAGCACCTCTTTAATTTAAATCATGCACAGACATTCCACACTGCACTCAGTCACATACATCACATTCATAAAATACAGCATCAGCTACGTTGCAAGTACGATGTGCTGAACACAAAAAAGTACAATATGACAATGAATACATTTTTTTAATAAAATCAACACTAAAAAAAATTGGTGCGGAGATTATGCGGAAGCAACTATTATGCGATAAAACATGCTAAGTGCTATCAAGTTCCCTGTTTATTACATTAATATTAGTGATACCATGTCATTATTCTCAAATATGCTGAGTCACAGAGTTAATATAATTTGATGAAATTTTTATGAATATTGCAAACATCTATAAATACGAAACTAACAACTATAAATCTGTAAAAATTAGCTCTCATTTTTTCTTTAGAGTTTTGTGTAGAAGAAAGTTTTCAGTGATTGTGCTTAGTACGAGAAGTACTTTTTACACCGGCTATAGACCAGCCGTCATTCAGTCGACATAGTGCCTGACCTCGCAGGCACGGACTACAATGACTGTGTACGTAATATGACTGTGCCAGCAAGAGACAGTTACCTGAGCTTGGTGGAGGCGAGCTTACGTAGCACCTCACAGGTCAGTCTGACTTGGAAGAGATCGTGAGGATCCTTCAACCCGACGCTCCTCAGTACGCTCATGTTGCTAGACACTGTCTGTACCTCCTCGCTGCAAGCACCACACAACACTGACTATACAATGACAAATAACCAGAGTATTGAATTAAAAAATATGTGGAACCCATTGATGAAAAGAGAAACAACTTTACAGCAGAAAACAAAAACACACACTCAACCCATCACAACCAATAGGTCAATATATGCTGCGCGACCAATCAGGAGACAGCTCGTCTCCCATTGGCTGAGCAGGATAAGGGGCTTTACCCTATATTAACCCATGGTTTTACAGTCTCCTCATTAGTCGCACTCGTGTTCCTGAACCCTGTGTGTCTACCTGATGAAGGGAACAGATTCCAGTTCCCGAAACGTCGTTAATACTGACTGTTTGGAAAACTACTGTGTTTTGTTTCGTCTCATCGTTTGTTGTTTTTTCTGTTTGTATTGGATATCTTTGTATTTTGTTTCATCTCATAGTTGTGTCGTATGTCAACTTAGGTTTAATTTTTAGATTTCTGTAATTTCATTTATTTTCTGTTTGTTCCTGTTTTATCTGACCCGATTCCAGTTTTAGAATTTCATGTTGCGTATGTATCCTGATGACTAAAGCATACTCTGCTTACTGATGTTTTCTTGTCTTATTTTTAGTTTTCAATTGACAGTCATTTATTTGCAATGGAGTACAGTAGAGCCCCGATTTAACGAACACGGGAGTAACGAAAACAGCTACTTAACGAAAGCATTTTTAGGAACCTTCAGAAACTAACAAAAAAATATATTAAATAACTAAGTGACTTTGATAAAATGGAATATTAACTGTAATTTAAGTCCTTTAAAATTACTAGAACTGACCGCCGTATATGCGTAAACGTAAATAATTTGTTTCTCTGATGCAAAAAAATTGCTTGAGTGCAAAGTATTTTTAGCGTTATTTCAAGAGCACGGCTGCATACAAGCTACAATGGCCGCCGCCGCCGCCGCGCATATTTCATTATTATTTTATAGTTGTCTCACAAACTTTTAATTCAGTTTTCATTAAAAAAAATTTTTTTACTATTTTTTATGGGAATTTCCATAATTTTGTTGGTGGAGCGGGCCGGTGAGAGACGAAAAGATTGACGCTTCGGGTGGTGTTAGTCATCACTTCTCACATGTTGATAGCGTTGCACTGAAAGTTTTTTTAGTTGTTTCACCAATTTTTTTTTCTTTTCGCGACTGTGGCTTACCTGTTGACGGCAAATGCGCGTTCTTATTGTTTTGAGCCAATATACTTATTAAAAATTACTGTACCTCAAATTCCGACGAAACATGTCCAAAGATCTAACTTTGGTGTGGGGGGGGGGGGGGGGGGGAAGTCGGTTTTAACGAAACATCGATTTAGGTAAACATTTTCGGGTCCCATGGCATTTAGTTAAATCGAGTTTCTACTGTATGTCCAAGCAAATAAATCCAGTCACAAAAAAACTAGAGGAGTAGGTACTACTGTATTAACACTATACACTAGACCCCCGATTTTACGAATACTCACGGCTCCTCTCATCGCATTCGTAAAATCGCTACCTTCGTAAATTCGATAGCGGCTTATTTTTGATCCCCCCCCCCCCCCAACTTAACAGAAAATTTTAAAATTGCATTTTTTCTGCTAAGTGTCTCTAGGCCCCGACTTCCGTAGCGTTTTGCGGGAAATTAATTAACGTAATAATGTAAACATAAATTGATATCAGTAGCCAGACGTCACACTGTTGAGCGGTAGATATGACCGACCCTTGTCCCTAAAAAATGAGAAAATCGAGATTCCGAGTGTCTTCTCTCGAGCGAATACCCTGACTCCCGTAGCATTTAACGGAAAAATAAAGCAAGTGATAGTTTAAATATAAATTTATATCAATAGTCAGACGTCTTATGATCAAAAGAACACCGCTAAACAATAGATATGACCAATCCTTTTCCTAAAAAAAATGAGAAAATCGAGATTCCGAGTGTCTTCTCTAGAGCGAATAGCCCGACTCCCGTAGCATTTAACGGGAAAATAAAGCAAGTGATAGTTTAAATATAAATTTATATCAATAGTCAGACGTCTTATGATCAAAAGAACACCGCTAAATAATAGATATGACCAATCCTTTTCCTAAAAAAATGAGAAAATCAAGATTCCCAGTGTCTTCTCTCAAGCGAATAGACCGACTCCCGTAGCATTTAACGGAAAAATAACGCGATAGTTGAAATATAAATTTATATCAATAGGCAGACGTCTTACGATCAAAAGAACACCGCTGAACAATATATATGATCGACCTTTGTCCTAAAAAAAATGAGAAAACCGAACTTTCGATTGCCTTCTCACGCGCGAATAGCCCGATTTGCGTAGCGTTTAATGAAAAGAAAAGAAAAAAAAAATTAGGAATTCTTTACTAGTAAAATGCCCTTGTAAATTATACACCAAAGAAAGAACGAATAAGCGGATGTATTTATTCATTGCGCAGTTTTATATAACTTAACGAACATTCCCTCGACGTTGTTGAATTGTACGAGACCGTAGATACTAGTAGCGCGCAGAGCGGACAGAGAGCGCAACTGTACGAACGTTCACAAGATGGAGGATAGATAGCGGCACCGTAGCATATATTGACGTTGTTCCAAAAACGCCATTTTGTGACGTTCTTACCTTAAATCGTCGAGAATTACATGTATAAGTGATTGAAAATAATAACTTTCACAGTCAGTATATGAGGTAAAAATAAATTAGGAGTTCCGGGATTACGTAATACACGAACGTCTATTTATTTTCTAAAAGTTCGACATACCCGGAGACAAATGTTTCTACACTTGGAAAATAGGTAGTACTATTATCGTGCTCACTTGTGAAACCCACGTTTTACGACACACAGTAACGCATTGTTTAAGAACATTATGCGCCAAGTTAATTGTTTTAAGTACGTATGGTGTTAACGCAATAAAGAAAACTGTCACGCTATTATTTATAGGGTTCGTGTAAAAAAGTAAACTCATTCGGCGCGAGACGAGAGAGATATAAGACGTCGTGAAACAACCTAGAAGGAGGCTGTACTATAGTTAAATGAGCATATGCGCATGCGCTGGAACTTTGCGTGTATAGTACGACCTCAATATAGATCCTAATACGTCGTAGTTGGAGACAGGCCGGCCGGCATTGCACAGGCGGCGCCGCCGCGCGGTTTTCAAACTGTCACTGCCGCATTTTTTAACGGATTTTCGCTATTTTTGTTTTATTTTTAATATTGTGACTTACCAAGTAATAACTGCAACTCTACAATTCATATTTTAATGCCGTGAATTAGATACAGTATGTTTTATTCATTGTCAACGTAATTCCTTACAATTTCTTTTGTCATATAATTTTATTTTTTGAGGGTTCCTGAGATTGTATTAGTAGAATCGCTACCTTCGTTAAATCCAGGGTTCGTAAAATCAGGGGTTTAGTGTATATGTATGTCATCTAACACATTTGTAACGACTATATCCTAAAACAAACATAGGGTAGTGATCCTTGAAAAAGTCTGTGGTGTAGCGTTGTACAAATGTTCAACATATGTACCAAAATTATAATGAAAAATATGTAAGAACGTTAATTTCAATTTCTGAAATTAAAGAATCCATATTAGGGACTGAAGTAAAGAATCACATCCCTTCAAGCAGGCTTGTAAACTATGAAACTGTAGGTGTCCGCCAGCCCTGAGAGATCATGTACCTACAATGTACGAGCTACGGAACACACGGGCAGAGGGGTGGAGGGAGGGAATATGAGCACCCCGAGAATATCAGCTGTCCAACTACAACCACCTCATATTTTCCCCTTAGAAATAATTTGTGAACAGACCACACTATGATAGTAATGATTACAAACCCTATAGGTATAAAATGAGCACTCAAAAAAGCCCTGGTTAATTTATATTTTCTGCCAGTTTATATCTTTCCACCGAATGTGAACACAAATATTGCCACGTGCTTTTATTTTAATAGTAATACCCTTGTACAATGTTTACATCTACATCAGGCTACACTGGTTCGATAAAATTGTTAACTACAATATCTACTCATTAAATGCACAAGGGCTGAATATATGCTACAATAAATAGTAATCTTAGTTATAAATACCTGCCAGTTAACAAATTATAATGCTTGTTTGTCCATCGACTGATTGATACTACACGCACAATTACCGTTACGAACCTCGTAAATGCGGACAAAGTATACGTACATATTTGAATTTGAATTTTTATGCTGCTTAAAGTCTACACAAGACATATTTATTTCAAATTCACGTGTCGTCCGAAGCCCGAACTCAGAATAATTCTAACTCAAGGCTTATGAGCACACTTTGTGACAAAGTACTATTATTACTACGTATTATTATTTCGCCAGGCCCAATAGCGGTTTACATTTAGAGAGTGGGTGTTATAGGTGATATCCTGTTCAGCAAATTGAAATGTTACACTGTTTTTTTTTTTGGAGGTTTTGCTTTTTTATTCGGACTTGTAAACATTTCAATGTGGTGTTGGTGTGTTGGCATTACTTTCACGTGAATTTTATAATTGTTATACTGTGTAACATTGTACTGTATTTCGGTTGGCTTTCGTGATAGAGGCGAACAGGCAGCACGCTCAGTTTTCAATGAGAGGTGAGTTAGTCTCACGTAGCGTAGGCCGGTGCAGAGCGGGATGAGGTAGCATCTCCTATCTGTGATTGTAATTATGACGCGTGGGATGCTGAGGCTGCTTCCGGCGTTAGTTATTGTGCGGTGGGTACGTGACCGGCAGGCTAGCCGAGTGAATGGAGAGATTGAATTGGTGAAGTGTTGTGATGACTGCGACAAGTGACGGACGTGTTTGGCGGAGGTAGCGGTTGTTTGCTGTTCAAGGGTCAGCCCGGAGGAGACTGAAAGGACTTCAGAATGAGCTGAGTATTAATTTTGTGTTAGTTAGTTAAAAAGATGTTTTTCTAGTTTATGTATAGTAGGTGGTGGTAGTCGTTGGCAGCGGGATGTTGTGACACGAGCGAGATAGAGCGGAGAGAGAGAGAAGTCCGGCATTGTCTACAGGTTAGTTGGTAAACATGTTGAAGACTATAGAACCCGGTAGCAGCGCAAGGAGAAGCGACAGGTTTAAGATGTTACGAGTTTCAACCTTTTTAAATTTGTGAGATGTTAACTTTTGCATTGAGCTGATCAGTAATTGTTTTTTTATTAAACTTTTCTCTGGTTTGTTATCTCGTTTGCTGTAAGACTAGTACGTCATGGTTTGTTGGTAGTCGATGCTGTCTGATAGAGACGTTAAGGAAGTATGTTTGATGAAGTAATTGAGACGAGGTAGTTTTGGCTGGTCTGTATGTTTGTATCTTGTGACCTGAACGATTTCTAGTTTGTAATAATGTTGTGGTGGTGTTGTTCCTCTGTAGGAAGACTGATAATTTTATTTGAGACCTAAAGGCGGGTTCACGAGCTCTACTTCTGTTTTGTCTTAATAAGAGATAACTATTTAAATTTCATTCTGTAATTTCGAATTCTAAGCAGTTAATTACCTTCGTTTTTATGGCGTGAAATGTTTCGACGATCTTTTGTTAAGGCCTTGGGGGGGCCAAGTTTACTGTATTTATAGTAATGAAGTAGTCGCGCTCTTCAATAAATTGTATGGTGCTCTACTTTTTTTAATTGTTTGTTCTTTTTAAAGATTTTGATGTAAAAAAACAACTGGTGGTCATTGTTCACTCGTGTTTTAGTTAAGAAGTTTTCCCTGCTGTCGACAGTAGTAGTAAGTTTTGGATAGCTTAGTAAAATAACTTTTTGAAAATAATTTGCTTCATAATGCTAAGGAGCTAGTTTATGTAGGCCCTATGGTTTTTTTAAGGTTATGTTTACATACAAGAAGACACCACACACATGGCCGCACTAATTCATCACTGTAACTATTTCCAGTACCCCTAATAATTTCTTTTATGAATGTTTGTTTTTGTATTAACATCTGAGTTACGTTTACCCATTGTTGTTATGTTTAGCTTTCTTTACCCCCCCCCTCCTTTTCTTGGTTGTTAATGGTATGTTTACATTTGCTAAACCCCCCCCCCCTTGTCCAATGTTCTTGTTTGGTTGTGGATACATGGTATGGGCTATTCATTTTAGATTCTCTTTTATTTTGTGGATAAGCCCATGGAGTTGTGATGTTAAGTGAGAGTGAAGCGGATAGTTTGTCCTCCTTAAGATTTGTCTGCTCACTGTTTGTAGCAATTGAGGTTATGGTCACTTGCTGAAGGATTTATGCCCCCGTGTGAGCTGGTGTTGGCTAGTAGGCATACTACTGACTAATTATTTGTTTTGTTGAATTAAGAATTGATGGCGACAAGCCATGTTTACACTCTGACACGTATTACTCTTCAGTCGACACTGGATTTATGTGGTACTTCAATGGTTGGCTAGTCATAGTTCGTAGCCTTGGTAATGTTGTATGTTTACATACAGTCACCATGGATATACTGTATACATTTGTACATATTTAACCCATAGGTACACTACTTATTTACTTGTTTACCTGTTAACATTCACTTTTATACTTCTACACTTTTATACACATATAGCATATTCAAATATTAAATATTTTTTATACTTTTAACATTTGGTTTCGACGCCATGTATCATTAGATGTTTTCGTCCGTCATAACAAACACTTACAAATATTTGATTTAATAAATATATATTTTTTTCACCCTTTAACAATATCATTTAAATTAAATAACCAAATTACTTTCTTAAAAGATTATTAGACTTAAAACAAACATGGAATTCTTATCGAAACAAATACTCCTGATACTTATAACTGCATGACCACTAGCAATTGAATCATCTACAGACAATAGACTACAGTAGGGTGGCCAGGCAACACACTGGAGCCTATGAGTTTAATAAAGGCATCATCACTGCCCTGTACTCTAGGCTATACGCTAGGCTGACCAGCTCTGGGTTCTGAAGTGTCAGTAACAATGGCTAGTATCATTTATGCGAAAATAAACACAAACAGGGACTCTTAAGCAAAAACCCTAGAAAACATACAACTGACTTATTGAAAAGGTTTACCCCAAGTGCAGGTTAGTCGCTTCACAATACATAAATATTTATCACACAATTTATTGCTACGCAAAAGTACGACCACCTCAAAATTTTGTAAATGAAATTTGGAACAAAATATAATTGTATATTCGGGTACATACTGTATTTACAACCAGTTCATACATTTAGATAATAGTCAAGTCACCCAACGTACAGTATATTCCAGATACTAATGTAACAGCAATGGTAGAGGATATACAGTCAAACCCCGATTCTACGGACACTCAAGGTTCCCCAAAATTTGTCCGTACGAACCGATAGGACAAAATTTCGGCTTGAAAGCCCCCACCCCCACTCGGCCAGGGCGTGAGAGAGAATCCGTAAGAAGTCTCTTGAGGATACGATCACGTTTTCAAGAGACTCATCCGAAAGCAGGAGTTCTTACACATATTATCTCAGTATGCCGAAATATTCAGAGTAAATTAATACTCCATTTGTGCGTAAAAAATAAACAAGTAAATAAAACGACAAAAAAATAGAATGCAACGTCGCCATTAACTTTACGTGCACCGGGCAATATTTGCCGTGTTTACTTATGCCACGGAAATAAGACGTTTAACACTGTTTCAGGTTGATAAAGAATAGTAATTTTGATAGGATGCTGCAATATAAACAAAATAATACCCTAAATGTACGTCAGTAACTTCTAAACGTAAACGATTATAAACAAGACATGTTAGTTTCTCTGTTTGGACAAAGTTTTATTCACGTCTTTTTTTTACATTAAGTTAACGTTTTTATAGTGCGATAATATATTCTGACTTAAATTATACTTCATTTCTTCAAAAAAGATTACAAAGTCAGTTAAAATGAACGAAAACACGTAGCGCGATGTCTCTGAACAGTACGATACAACATACGTTTACGTGTGAGAAAATAAAGTATTTTATCGTACTTCCTGTGACAAAACATAGATTAGTGAAACTATCCAATGCAATTATGTGCAAAATAATGTCCGTAAAACACGAACAAGTAAAATTAACGGTAAATGACTATAAAAATATACGGCCTCAGCGAGGCATGTAGGTCTAACTTCATAATAGTGTGTATAAACAGCTCGTGAATATGTTTGGCCTATTACGAAATTATATGTAACCAATATATTTTGACGTGTACACTTTCCACTTCGAAATTTTAATCAAAATCCAAATCTTAGTCCGTGAAGAAAAGCAAAAATCGAAAATGTAAACATAGCAAGTAATTTTACAGGAAGAATAGTGCCGTTTTGACTTGTGTCGGTGAGGGGGGAGAAGAGAAGGAAAATGGCGGAGTTACAAATTTTTTCCGCTTGTGATGCCCACCCAGTGCTGTCATTGGCTGGCAGCGGTAGCGATGGACGGTGCAGGAACTATGAGGAGCAGCACAGACGTCGCCAGAGAGAGAGAAAGAGAGAGAGAGAGAGAGAGAAGCGGATGCCGCTCTGAGAAACAGCTGGCGGCAGGTTAGTGACCCATCTCGCGCTCTGCGAATTACGCGCGCAATGGTGTTTCGTAATGAATTTTTGCATTTTTCATCGTGAAACACATTATTTGAGGGCCGAGCTCTTACACCTATATTGTTTATAAATATTGTGACTTATAACGACGTTTTAATAGATCTGTGCGACTGATTTTCAAAATTTTTATTTTTTCCATTTTATTTTTTTATTGTTTGCGGAAATCTGTACGTACGAGCTGGGTTCATTTACGAACCGAGTGCCGTATGTTCGGGGTTTTACTGTATAGGAAAAGAAACTAACCTGGCGACCATGCCTAGCAGTACGAGGCTGGCCTTACTTTCTTGCTCCGAGGTTCCAGGCAGCTTCATAGAGAACTTCTCCCACATTACCTAAACACAGCACACACAGCTACATTTGTCTACACTATTGCATCTTTGCTACAATACACCAGCCACTTTAAAATTTAAAATATGCTAGTAATTGCAGAGTACCATGGAGCTTGATAGTTAAACATAAAAGAATGACACATAATACGAGGGAGCAGGATTCACGACGTTTCATAGAACAAGTTGGCTTTCTGTGGTGCAAAATATGCAAGATGGTGGGAAGTAACTGGTTAACCTAGTAGCCAGGTGGCGAACTAGAGTTGGTGGTAGATTTGAACATTGGAAAATGAGGTGCAGTTAACAAAGGTTGTGGCCTGATGGTCGTCTGCATTTTGATATATATTGGTGAACTAGTTCCCATTGCCATAATTCTGCATTGCTATTGGATTGTGGTAAGGCTAACACTACTCTGATATTAAAGCAGGAGTCAACATTTGTACCAGAAAGAGATTTTTTTGTGTCCATCCTGTAGCCATCCATCCTCTGTCTGAGGGCGTTGGTGGTGAGGCTAATATAATCTGCTCTGCAGTTTCAATTCCCAGGTTGATCCGTTAAAATTTTCACACGTGGCAATGATGCCAGATAATCTCCTTTTCCCAAACCCTTTCACTCATCAACTCTACCGACATGGCTGGTGAGAGCACACCCAACCCTCTGAACTCACTCTCCTAGGAGACAGCACGCTCACTCACCTGTATGCAAGACTTGTCTAATGTGCCGGAGCGCACCCACAGTCGGACCAGCTCCTCCAGGGAGTCACGCTGCCCCAGCGTCAGTGACATCACCAGCCCACACAGGTTCTTGACGACAGTGATTGCGTGAGCTCTGCACACAACACAACTAACACATTCAACAACTAGTATCACTGCAAGTGTAATATGCTTACATAAACCTTTCTCACAAGTTATATAAACTGTAACTACCTCAATGTTTCCTACAGCCTACAACTGAACACTGCAATGAACACACTCCAGCATTATTTGTTGTTTTCATCGCCAGTGGCAATGTAACTAGAATACAGGTATAGGGGAACACTGCCTCCCACAGAGAAAGGACAGTGTATGTACAGTGAAATACCAAATTTAAGAACAAATGGATTTTTGGAAGTGATTATTTGGGCTCCATCCAAAAATAATGGGAAAAAAAAATTTTAAACAAAAAACTATTTTAATGGAGACTAAATTTTATGAAGAAAAAATATTTATACGGAACCAATAGTCAACTACTGATGTTAGGACCTCTGCAACAGTTAACCACTCAAAGAAATGAATTTAATCACGTACTCTGATGATGTCACAAACTGACATTTTGAGATGGCAGTCGTATCTACACTTCAGGGTGTGGCCACTCAACAAGTAATAATATGTTACCGTATATAACAGTGTATAGTGTACACCACAATGCAACAAGAACCAGGAGAAAATATTTCACTGCTTTGCTAGCGTGTAAAAAAAATCATGGGAGTAAGAGACTATGTAGCAACGTGAGGGAGGATGGGATGGATAGGTCAGGAGGGGTAGAAGGGAAGGAAACGTGGTTAACAAAGAAAAGAGACAGAAAAGATGACATTCATACTGGCTAGTGTGTGATGCCGGAGGGAATGGCAGGGTTGTCGGAAGGGAAAGAACCTGCCACTGCCTTCTCTGCAGTAATCTATAGCCTGAAAAGGTCGGAAAAAATTAACAGTGTCACAGTCACCCTTTTTCCTCCTTTCTTTCCCTATGGAAAGACAGCTGATCACAAGACTTCAAAATTAACTTATCGTATTGCTTCTGCCTGCCACCCACAAACTTTCCTACCAGATCAAACAAAAAAAATTAGGGTTTTAGCAGCTACCATTACAGCAGTGATAGAGGAGGGGGGAGAAAAAGAAAAGGAAGAGGAGTAATGATGGTGTAACCGGGCTGTGAGAACATTCTCTCTCTCTCTGCCACCCACTCTGGACACCCGTCAGTTTACAAATACAGCTCCGCCTTCACCCCCCC
>PNEQ01108601.1:13046-23982 GCA_003012365.1 Medauroidea extradentata
ACAAAAGGAGATATAACTAAGAGTTGGTTTATTGGTTATTTCTTGAGCGGAATTTTCTACACAAAATTTAGGTTAGTAAAATCATAGTAGGTCTACATAGTACGGAACTTCGAATAATTACGTTACAACGATTAAAAAATATTTAAATTCGTTGATAAAATAGCAAATGAGTAAAGAATTTGTTACATAAAAAAAACGATAGGAAGGTGAAGCGCCTCGAACCTATTTTCAAAAATGCTCCGCTCAGCGCACTTTACCAAGCGCCTTTGCCACTACACTACAGTGCCACTTACACTTTAGCTTTCATTATACATATTATACTGTTACATGCACACATGTGACGTTAAATGCAAGTTTCATGATACAATTAATGATTTGTTGCGATCGTGTATTATAAAATGAACAAGCAAAGTATTAATATAGTTTAAAAATACGCGCGGGCACTCTGCAGTACTTTATTGCTTTCTTTCGTCTGTTTGAAAGTGTGAGGTTGTAGAAATACACGGTAAAAGTGTAATGGCTGCCGTCTTCAAGGCGTTGCGGAATCGCATCTCACGACCCCAAGAGCATGTGAGATTTTTCCGCATGGATTAATTTCATTTCGATGTCATTTTCACTCAAGAATAGCAAAATGGAATCCATTACGAAATTCCGAGCAAATTCGCAATGGAATAAACTCGCATCATTTCAAGAATTGGCTCCCTGGACTGGTTGTCATTTTTCAGTTTACGAGACTGTACGAACTGCTTGCCGCGACGGCCAGGCTATTTGCTCGCTATTGGCTGGGAGGATGTAGCGGGACAAAGGAGTGTAGGAGAGAGGGGTATGCCAGAGAGGGGGACGGCTGTAGTTCACATATATTCCGAGGACACACTTAGGTTTGTCGAGCAGTATTGCCTTCCGTTTTGGTGCAGTCTTATTTTACTGACAGATGACGTCATAATTTGTTTACATTAAACTTCAGTGAGGTGGTGCTTATCAATATTTCTGTTAGGTTAGAAAATTTTAAAAAGACAGTATGGAACATGGCCTTCCATACAGTTTGATACGACTTGCATTAATCCCGGCTTATGATACAAGCGTAATATTGCATTAATTTTAAGTGTTAAAAAAAACTGGCACGTTTCCTTGTCTTGCCGATCGTCTTGTATTTTTGCCAGACTTCGGCGCGCGCACACGTAAAGAGACAATTTGTTTAAATTGGAACGAATTATGCATATAGGTGATTCACTTTAAAACACCGCTATGTCTAGAATAGTAATTAAAGAAAATATTATTTTGACCTTTGAAGTAAACTTTCTAGCACGGTAAAATCTGTAGACTTTGAATTTTATTTAGAGCCGTTTGTTTAAATAAAATTTTTTCGTGAAACTGTACATTATTTGTAAGGGAAAAACGTAACTGTGAGTTTAAAAGTGCACATTTTATCGCAGACAACATATAACGACGCGTTTTAATGCAGTGGTTCTACCGCAGAGAAATTAAGTTGCCAGTTCGCGTTTTCCTAAAGCCATCGATGTGTCCGGCGGAAGGTCGTGTTGTGACCACCTGGATCGATGTATCGATCAGACGACCAGTTCCACCCAGCCTCAAACACGGTTAATTCTGAGGTACACAAGGCAGATTCGCCAATCACCAGAGTTTTCCAGCACGACTTTTGTTTACATTTTTCGGATGAAATCTCGTATATGCTAGTGGAAAAAAAAATATTTTTTTTTTTTAATTCGTGTCCAACGGATTTGATTTCTTTGTATCATTAGGTTAAAGTTTAAAAAAAATTGGATCCTGCGTTACTGCGTTTCGACGCTTAGTGCTTGATTCCCGGTAGTTTTTCACATTTATTAAATTAAAAAATATTAAAATTATAAAATTTACTGTATTCAATAATACATTTTATAAACACCAAAATTTTTAATTGTTAAATTAACGGTATGAAAGTTTCTCAGTACCAACAGCTTCTGGGAACGATGCTGTCATTTGTCGCTACAATGTCGCCTCTGATTTTTGCTATTTTTCTCTGTTGTATTTGTATAAACGTGTATACATAAACAAATGAGAGTGACTGTCAACGTCATGGATTTTACTCTTTGATTTAGTAGCGTAATTTTCCCTGACAGGAGGTGCCGCGGTTTGTGACTTTCTTCTCTTTCTTTTTTTACTTTAAGGGAGTAGGATTGATTATAGTAAATGGATGGCCTCTAATGAATGCGTTCTTATACCATATATCAGGATATAAAACTTTAGTGAGGGTTTCTGGATATGTGTGTGTATATATATATATATATATATATATATATATATATATATATATATATATATACACACATATCCAGAAACCCTCACTAAAGTTTTATATCCTGATATATAACTTTAGTGAGGGTTTCTGGAGATATATATATATATATATATATATATATATATATATATATATATATGGGATAGGGGCGAAACGGGGTACTCAAATAAATAGTCTAATTTGTTTTTAAAAATGTTATTAATTGCACCCGTAATATTGTTTTATATCTTTTATATGTTTTAATATTATTACTTATATGAAATTTTAAACGCTGAAAAGTTTTTATCAAAAACTTCTATTGTTTTGGAAAAAAAATAGCTGTAAAAATATTTAAATACAAATGCTTATTTTTACGAATTACTTCAGGTAGTTTGGAATAACTTACTTGGAAGTTTTGCACGCCTCGGAGGCACTAAGGCGGGAGGGAGTTCAACAAACTTTAAATTGCTTTAATAGTTCTCATATTTTTACGAGATACTATTTGTTTTGTAGACGTTCACTAGGATTACTATTTTTTTACTGTAATTTAATTTTGTTTAATCTTTCATAATATTTGAATAAATGCATATCAAAGCCCAAATTTACATAAAATGGTTTTCTGCTAGAATCAAAATCAACCGACTTACCAAAATAAAATTATTTACACTGAAGGACAGTGTCACGGGCGACGTTAAGACACTTATAAAATCCGCTTTATTTTTTTCCGCAATTTTTTTAAAAAATTGCTGAATTTAAATTAAATAATTTACAATTTTTTGATTTTTTTTAATACTAAGAAACTATATTCAGTGGTGTTTTTATACATGTGTTGACGTAGCTTGTGACACAGTTCTTCAGTGTGAATTATTTCATTTCGCTCAGATGGTTTTTCTTTCTTTCATAAAAACAGTTTTATAAAAATTTAGACTTGGACATGCCATTATACATTACAGTACAAAATAGTCACTACGTTTTTTTTTTCTTTTCAAAACGAAACATATCTCGTACAAACATAAAAAAGACGTCCCCGGCCCTAAAATTGAAAACTACGCGAACGAAATCACGGACTGTACCTAGTAAGTAATGATTATATCTGATAACAAAATGCCGCAATTACAGTAGTATTCAAGGGAGGATTCTTAGCTAAGCACTAGATCGCACAGCGAGGATCTCTGTCCCGAGGGCGAGATTATGATGGGGGATCTCTGGGATCAGTTTTCCTCCCCTCCCTCATGTCACACACTTCCCCGCTGCCTTCTTTGTGCAGCTGGGAACCCCTCAGTTTGCTGGGCTCTTAGGTGCGAGGCAATACTAGAACGATTACTACCGGACAACTCTATGGCAATAACAAAAAGAAGTGTGCGAAAAATAACCTAGCGACACGTGGTGGAACTAGTTTCTAAATTAGTGATTTTCCTTTTCTGTCTACATGTTAAATTTTTTGTTGTTTAAATGTTTGACGTACAGTCATTTGGGGTAACTTTGTACCGGCCAAGGCATTTTATAACACCAGCACTGTTTAAATTCGAATGAAGTATTTCAGAATTTAAAAATACAGCTGTGTTCTAGATGAATTAATTTGTTAATTTTGAAGTTTGCATAGTGATTGAATACCACAATGTTATTACATAAAATAAAATGCCTGGTACAATGTTACCCCAAAATGGAACAAAGTTACCCCAAATGACTGTACTGCTGTTTTAAGTTTCAGTTGTGGCAACGACAAGTGGTTATTATTGGAAAAATATGAAAAGTTTCTCTCTACATTGTTATGCTGTCATCGTAAATCGGAAATTAAGAAAATGCAGTGTGCTGTTATCTGTGGGCTTGATGAGGAAACATTGTGTCCTCGCAGACTTGCGGAAGCTGTCCGATATTGGTTTTTTGTATATTTGGTGCCAGTCGCTTTCGGTCTCCTCAGGTATTTCCAAAAGCTCACTGTGGTAGGGCAGGTAAGACAACATTTCAACTTGAGGTGTTCAAAAACAAAACCCGAGTGAAGTTTACCCGTGGTCAAACGTTCGCCTGACAGCTTCTGGACCAACTACTCACTCTGCAAGCGGCTGTTAGCTGACGAAAATCTCCCTTTGGCGCGAAAAAAATTAAGCATTACACACAAGCAAAAGCACGACGAAGTGAAACTGAGTGGTTACTGTTCAAAATACCGAACAAACAAGCACGAAATATTACGTTGAATATCAATAAAATAACTGTGTAATATAATGTGATATGGACGTCGCATTTAGCGAATGAAATAAGTATTGGTTTATTGTTCCCGCCATCTTAAGGACGCAACTACCACAATTTTCATCACAATTTTTTTATATTTTTTATTTGTGCCTGATATTTTTTTTCTTACTTTAGACATAATATGTGACTAAATTCGGCTCTTATGAAATTTTTTTTATCTCTCATAGTTTTCGCGTAATGGCTTGTTAAAGTCGTATTTTGCATGTTTCCGTTTTAATGACTACATTAAAACCAACTGATACCAAACTAAAAAAAAAAAAAAATCACATTGGATAAAGACATTGCAGGCTACAATGTCATGCTCATAAAAATAAATAATAAAAATAATTTGTATTTCAAAAAGTAATTTACTTTGAAAATTTTTCTTTCAGTTTTAGCAAATGTGTAACGGTTTCAAAATTCCGCGTTTGACGCTTGCGAACAGCGGAGCGATAAGACCCAGAGTACCGGGTTCGACAATAAGCATATCGCCTCTATGTACATCACGCAAAAGTGTACATGCAAGGTTTTCCTTGTAGCCTTTTCCTTATGAGATTTTAAGTGATGATCATAAAGTGTTATTTTTGAATGTGCATACTTCTCGTTTAGCCCTCTGCGCATTCAAGTGGTATTTTCAGACTCACGGCAGTCTACAAAACCGTTTTAGACATTTTGAGAGGTCCGACGAAAATCTAGTTTTTTAACAAGCGTGCTGAATGTTTAAAATTATAGAAGCGTAGTTTCAGATGAGTTATTTCCGTAGCTAAACGTCATATGGATAGATAAGGGCGAGTTGTACAGCGATTTTGATCACCATGTTTTTATTTTTGTAATTGTACCAGATATTTTTTTGTTCGACACAAAATGTGACTAAATTTTGCTCGTATAAAAAATTTTTTTCTCGTTTAGATTTTGCGTTTGTGAGTTTCCGATTTAAGGACTACACTAAAACCAACTTACTACCAAACTGGAAAATTTCACAGTGAATAACAATGTTGTAGGCTACAAGTTCAGCTATGTTAAACTACAAAATTAAATATTTTTGTATTAAAAAAAATTATTGAATTTTTTTACATTTCCGCATTTTTATTTAAATGAAACCGTTTTTATTCTTTGTTTTTATATACATGAAATTGTAGCCATTGACGTCTTTATCCACTGTGAATTTTTATTTTATTTTGGTATGTCAGTTGGTTTTAGTGTAGTCCTTAAAACGGAAACTTGCAAATTTTGACTTTAACAAGCCATCACGCGAAAACTATATGAGAGATAAAAAAAATTTATAACAGTAAAACTTAGTCACATTGTGTCTAATACAAGAAAAAACTATCTGGTACAAATAAAAATAAAAACATTGTGATGAAAATTGCTGTATACCACGCCCTTAGGGATGTTCACGTTATGTTTATACGGCATTGTGTTCACTTTATAGACATTACTAGTGACTACGTTTTTCACTTGTCAAATTAGGTTAATGATATTAGCGTTGAATTATGTACCACGCCCTCTTAAGCCGTGACAATATAATTTTGTTATTTGTGAAAGTATGGTGTAGATGTATGTTTTAACTTCTTATTTTTGTAATGACTGCCATGCATGTTAGTTTTGTAAAAAAAAATATAATACATAACTTCTGCAGCACAATTTGGAGGTACTAACGGGCATTGCCTACCTCGGAACCCTCGCGAGGAAAAAGAGGGACTTATATAAAATTATTTTAGGCGTGGCTGAACGTTTCTCACAAGAAACTTTTTTTTTTTTTTGCGTTGATAAGAGGCAGTAATTGCTACGGGAATAAAAGTGTGGTGGAAATATTATAAGCAGGTGTTTTAGAGTGATTTTGGGTATAATACATATTTGCTTACATATTTCAGGATTACAAGAACAGTAATGTTTGTCTCACTGAGTGGAAAATAGATATAATGGTGTGTTGGTATTAGAGGTGGCTATACTCTATCCAGTCTAAGGTTGCAGCAGAAATAGTATTTGCTAACGAAATAAATCAAAGCATTTTAATGTTATTTTGAATCCTCACATTGTGAGTGTGCCTAATAGTTACCTTTTTTTTTTCTTCAATATTTCAAAAGAAATGTATGCTATGTAAAAATTGTATTGTCATTCACTTGCATGAATTAGCTGCAACCTTAGAATGGTTGGAGTATAGCTCGGACTCTGCGGTAGACAGCGAGCGCTCTAGGGCTGCGAGGTAAGGGAGGTAGATGGTTGAGAAGGGTGGTTCTGGATGATCGGAGCAACGTTGCGAGTATTGAATTACCGCTCTTGCGATTGGAACATCTCTCTCCCTGCCCTCTATCTCCCATGTGGCTGCGTGTCTGCGTGGGCTTCCTTGGGATTCAACGACCGAGAGATAACATTCCTTCCTTCGTCTCGCAGTGCAACTCCTGCACGATAATCACAGCGGCGAGTCTTCTGTACGTAACCCGGAGTAAGGTTAATTCTACTACAGGTTAGAAATATCAGTGTTATAAGTTTGTCACAGGGAACATTTCTACCGCTTGAGCGCTGGTATCGATAATGGGTGCAAACTGACGAATCACAGAGCTTTCCTGAATTTTAAGTCACATAAAGTTGATACTTTAAAACACAAAAACTGGTTTATTTTCACTTTAAAATTAAGTTAAATGAGTTCTGTCATTTCCAAGTCTACTCAAATTTAATTTTATTACTGTTTCGTATTCTCTGGTCCCTTTGCGATAGCAGCGAAACTAGCGGCAGAAATTTTTCCTATGTCAAACTCTCCCGTAATAAAACACATTTTCGTTCTAACCTGTAGTGGAATTAACCTTACCCGGAGTGACAATTTCTGCCGGTAGTTGCGTTGGTATCGGTAAGGGGGCTGCATTTCCGGGTTGAAAGCTTTCATGATAGTAAAAATAATTTAAAGTCTGTAATTACTTCATGTTTCAGTAAAATATTTTAATCTAATGATTTTTTTTTCTTTATCTAGCCTAGCTAGCGTACATTATATGACCATTTCTAATTTTATAGACGCCTTACCGACTCCAACGAAACTAGCAGTATGGATGGTTCAGAGCACAAGTAGACCAAGTCCATTTCCAGTAACTTTCTCGTTATGTGTGCAATGCATGTTGGATGTAAGTATGATCAGTATTTAACTCTATACCTCATATATAATTGTGACATTATACATTATCAGTTTTGGTCCCGTGGAATTGTTTATGCCCAAAACATCTAAAGCTTGTGTTTCTCATTACTAAAATTAATGGACTTGGTATAGTTATGCTCTGAACCCTCAATGTCTCCTAACATGTGCTAGAACCAACCTTACTAGACTTGGTGGCCTCTAAAGGCAAAGGTTCTAGAAGGTCGACTCGTGCTCGCCCACCACCTTCCTGAACGCCTCTAAGCGTACTGAGCCCAACTGGCATGCTCTCTTTCCCATCAGTGACTCGTCTGAAAGTGATTGTAAGTGGTTACCGTACATTAAACACACCTTTCTAATTCCATGTATAGAATTTATAAATTAAATCCTTATCTTAAGATGTTTATTTTTAACAATATTTACTCTCCCAGACCGAGCGAGATGTGATGATAGATCCTAGGCTCACATTCAAGAGTACCCGAGTTATGTTCCTTTCCTGGCCATTCTGATTCCAGCTCTAATCGCTGCGAAAAAATGTGATGGTCCTAACTCCAGGTCATGGCCGATTCCTTCCCCATTTCCTGCTAGTCTGCACTTACCAAGAAACTGAAATGTAAACCGGAACTCTGTTACTAATATTCAACGTTATTAGGCGTTTACAGAAACTCGTTAGTTGCAGCAGTGTAGGATTTATCTGTCACGTGAGGTGATCTTGTCGATCACCAGTGTTTTGATAAGCACCTGTAGTGTTTTTCAGGTTTTCAAGATGGCAGGAGTCCAGAAAAATCTAACGTATTTTATACATGTTGGATATTTTACTAAATGAGACGTCCGCGGAACATTTTACACGTAACATTTACGCCTACACTATTCGTTTCGTGATTTTTCTTAGATTTTTTGAACAGTTTCATTTCGTCGTGGTTTTGGTTATGTGTGCTGTTTACATAATTTTCGCTCCGAATGGCGACTTTCGTCTGCAAACAGCCGTTGAACCTGTTTGAGAGCAGGGCACGGTGTAGTTGATAGAGTAACTGCCGTCGTGAGTACTTGCACGCGTGTAAACTTGACTCTGGTTGCTGCTTGCACACTTCAAGCTGAAACTGTACCCTACCCCACGGTCGTAGAAGAACAGGTCTGGACACTCGCCT
The DNA here is from genome assembly GCA_003012365.1 of Medauroidea extradentata. NCBI lineage: Eukaryota > Metazoa > Arthropoda > Insecta > Phasmatodea > Phasmatidae > Medauroidea > Medauroidea extradentata. Next base: position 21,823 of record PNEQ01108601.1, read on the forward strand.
GGAAACTTGACCCCCCTTGTTGTTTGGCTGTAGTTCACCAAGTTACCGAGAATATTGTGTTTTATTGACGCTGCAGTTAGGGCGGTCGGACTAAACTCCGCCCACTTCCTTCCCACTAAGATAAACAATTTATCAAAACGTACTTTTTAACAATTTATGAAATACTTTCTTTGCTCACAATTTTAAATCATGGCTCCAGAAATCTTTATTTACTTTATAATGTTAACAATGGAAAAAAGTGGGCGGAGTTTGAGTCCGACCGCCCAGATTACAGCGCCAAAAAGTACAACATTCTCGGTAACTTAACGAACTACAGCCAAACAACAAGGGGGTCAAGCAAAATACATTGTTAGATAGGCGAGTGTCCAGAACTGTTCTTCTACGACCGTGCCCTACCCACCAACAGAAATGGAATATACTGACGTGCAATGTTTTGTAATCGCACACAAACATTTTTTCAACCGTACGACTTTTGAAAATTGTACCCAATTTCAATCATTAAAATAAAATCTCAGTATAATTACACTTTGAGTTTTTAGTTTCTGTAAACGAACAGAGAGCAACAAAAGGTAAGTATCAAGTTTAGCTACTCATCGCTTACCGGCCAAACTATTGATTTTAGACATAGATGTTTACTGATGAAAAATGTTTCTAGTGACGTTCTAAGTAGTCCTACGTAAAAAATTTTTTTTTGTTAAGTTAGGTATTTAGGTTAGTTTAGGTTAGGTTGTTAGGTTAGTTTAAGTTAGGTTGTTAGGTTAGTTTAAGTTAGATTTGGTTAGTTTAAGTTAGATTAGGTTAGGTAAGTTAGGTAACCTAACTACCTAACCTAATGCAAGGTTAGGTCTACTTAGGTTACCTAACTTAACCTAACCTAATATAACTTAAACTATCATAATCTAACTTAAACTGACTTAATCTAACTTATATTAACCTAAACTAACTTAAACTAATGTAAACTAACCTACAACCTAACCTAAACTAACCTAAAAATCCTAACCTAACAAGAAAAATGTTTTACGTAGGACTACTTAGAACGTCACTAGAAACATTTTCCATCAGTAATCTTTGTGTCTAAAATCAATAGTTCGGCCGGTACACTATGAGTAGCTAAACTTGATATTTACCCAACAAAATTGTGACTTTCATGTGCACGTACACGTAAGCAATAAAATATGGGTATTTGGAAATCACATTACATTTGATTTTCTAAATACACTCGTATAGACGCTACACATAACGCGCGTGTTTTCGCTGCTCATAGGTTGAAACCCTTATATTTAAATAATTATGTATTTACTCCAAACTAAAAACAAAACTTTAATTTGGAAAGCATTAGTGGCTGTCATTGTTTCACTACTGTATGTTTTTTTCCGTATGCAGACGTAAGGAAGTTGTGATGTGTCATATGTGTGCTACAATAAATGGGGACCTGAATTCCAAACCATGTTGCCTACGAAATATAAGAATTAGCATATTTTCATCAATTAACATACCGTATGTAGAACACAGTTTAGTATGCAGCAATGTAAGGCTCTTGTCTATGTTTACTGTATTAAAGGTAAAACCAAACCAACTACAAGAGAAATAGAGTGAGTCAGCTACCACTCGACCTAACACGTGGACGTCAATAAACTGCAGCGATACAGCACGAGACTTATATATTATATATAGCGCCAGTGATTTTTGGTAAGATAATCGGGGCGTGGTGTAGCTATCACTTCACCGTTCTCACGCGAACTGGTTTTTTGTTCGTTATTGTCTCTCTACGTGAATAACCTTCTTCCTGTACGAGTGGATCTCGTAGAAGTAGGTCACTCTAAAGTCTAGTTTACAGCAACGATAACATTGCTAATAAAATGTGTTTTCAACAAAGTTATCAACAACGTTGTAAAAATGCTTGAAAATTGTTGACATCATGTTATCAACATTGTTGCCAACATTCTGTTACTAACTTTGTTAATATTGTTACAAGTTTGAGACATAAACTTCATATGTGGGCAATTCCCATGAGTTCTTTGGGATAGAGGTCTATAATTACAAATAAAAGAGTTAAATTAAGTACTGGATTTAATAGCTCACAAAGCTATGAAATACACAAAACAGTAATCAACTAGAACTCTCACAACACAATTAGTTATGCACACAATTACTCCTGTG
>PNEQ01108602.1:0-22033 GCA_003012365.1 Medauroidea extradentata
TATGACATTTAAGCTAAATCTAGCCCTAAGTAGCCCACCGCAGTGATCACAATTACTCAATTACAAAGGTTTTACCTCGAAACTATAGCTTCTTTCTTCAGGATGGCATTCTGTAACCACGTAGGGTTAAAGTTCATCCACATATCTTGATGTTTAGTAAATTATTACAATTATAAAAAAAATTAAAATATCTAAATTAAACGATGGGACTTCGGCGAAACGATGCACTAGCACTCAGCAAGCCGAGCAGGCTCACCACTCTGACCGGGCAACTTATGAAATGTGGGGCTTCACTTCACAATTGCACTGATTTATGGGGTCAAAGAAAAATATACAGACATATATGGTAGTTGCCTTAGTGAGTTGGGGGCTCTTACTTTGTGGGCTGGCATTATGGTCGGTGTGAGACTAACTCTGGGGTCCCACAAACAATACTTAAATAGAAAAGCAAAAGAAAATTCATATGGCTGGTGAGGCCAGTTACTCTACACTATGCTAGAAGATTTTAAAGTTTTATTTATAGAATGTGTGCTGTTGTGAAAGTACTAATGGTCTATTTTCTGTACTGATTTTCCTTTTTCTATGTAAAAATATTCGGAACAAGTTTACAAGTTTCTGTCAAAATCTTCCTTCAAATGTGGTGCATCAGAATTCAAGCCTTAAGGGTGCAGCATGCTAAACGCTTCAAATGTGATGATGTAATGCGTAGGTAAATAAATTTTTTTATGAAACCATTCCACATGCACCCGTTGGACCACTACGTGAACAGAAAGACTTATGACAAGGTCAGAATGTCATTTAGGATACCATGCTCATAAAAAACACTGTTTCAAAGCCCTCCATCTGCCATACCTCAAAATGTACTAGCTGGATGTATGTGAAACTCAGATAGAAATGTACGTTAAACTTTGCTACCAACTTTCCGGTAATATATCATATGGTCACTTCTTAAAAGTCCAGTTGTAAAAATGGATTGGTGGGAATCATGCATGTTAGTTCAGCGCTTGTCTCGTTGTGGCATTTGATACGTACTTGAATGTTGCCCTTACAACTGTGTCGCTTCTGAGCCTCTTAATGTTAAGGTAGTCGGTGCCCATAAGTACAGTAAATTTCTTGAAAACTAATTTTTATTTGATTTTATGACAACAGGGTGACAATATTACGAAGTATGATTATAACTTTTGCAATGTAAATTGGTATTGTGTATTATTCATGAGTTTTAGTTATTTGCTGTATTAAAACGTTTTATAGTATGTGTGTGTGGATAGTCAGAAAAATTTATGGGATTAACTACGGTAATCTAAAAAAGTTACCGACCCAATTACTGTATCTTTCATTTTAGTGTTTTAATGCAAGTTGAATTTAGGTGGTCTTGTTCTTTGTGCGTAGAATATTTTGTGATAGCATTGGTGTTGTGTATGTGGTTACCAACCAGCAGTAACCTGCATGTCAGTTACATGGCTAAGCATGACTTAACACTAATGCTGAAATTTGTGATTCTAACAAGATAGTGCCACCATTCTCGCAGTGAAATCATTGACTGCTTTCAGATTTATGTTTGCATAGTGCTAGATATTGTCTCATTATTATGCTGAATGACTTCTACATTCATTTGACCTAGCCTATCATGATTTTAAATTGTATGCTCCTTGAAAACTGAGATGTATAAACATTAAACAAAAGAACTGTATTGCTGTGATACTGCTGAGAATGAGTCATATGCTAATAACAAAATTAAAAAAAAAAAAAAACAGACTATAAATTACGTGAAAAATTTTTAAAATGTTTCAGTACTATGTGATGAAAGCAAGCCGGAAAAATGTGCTTGGTAACCAGTCTTTGTGCACTTTGTTCTTCGAGGTGAAAGTTCTTTGTTTGTTTTATTACTAGAACGCTTATTTGAAGTGTTATGAACGTGCTTTTTTTTTTATAATTGATTGAAGCAAAAAATTATTTTGTACAGTTTTCATCTTGAAATCTGTGCTTTCATCTTGAAATCTGAGCACTATTAAGTTTTTTTTATAATGAATAACTGAAGTGTTAATTTAAGCAGATGTAAATAAAATTGCATTTAACATATTGCATCAGTTTCTGTTTATGAATTACTGTATTTAGGTGTAACATGCTGTACTTTAGTAGACAATGGTTCATTTTAAATGTGACAGTTTTATCAGTTTTGGATATTAGTTTCATTACTGAAATTGAAATGAAAGTATTGCATTTTCAGTACCATTTCAGTATACTGAATATCCACATGACCATGCTTATTTGGAACATAGTTAATGAGTGCCATATTTGAAAGGATGAATTGTTGTCTAGAAACAACAGTAAACAACATACCTTGAAGTAAGTGAATTATAATGTGATGTAAAAAGAGGACATAAACTGCATTGTGTCATTTGTCTGTTGAAACAGACTGCTTACATGTTCTGTTGTGGCGAAAGGAACTAATTTTCTTGTTCCTTGAACTTGTATAGCATCTGTTTTGTAGTGTAATGGTTGATAACAGAGCCTGTCTTCATTTTTAAGACTTTGTCCAAAGATTTATATCAAAGGAAGTAGTTCTTTTGTGTGATGCTCTTGGACTTGTATACCTAGAAAGTGACTTCTTGATTATAGTCTCTCTCATGTAACTTTTCCACATTTTGGCATTTCTCTCCTGAGAAATTTACCTGGCAGTTTAATTGTTTGGAGCTTTAAACCCACTTGACTTTCTGAAAAAGCACTGTCTCCACAGTTCTGTTAACAGATACACTTCTCAGAAGCGAACTGTCAAAATTTGGAATACTTATATGGGATAGACGATAGCAAATGTGAAATGAGACATGAACTTTATTGTTCTTTTGTAAATACGTATAGCTAGGCAAATATTGTGTGCCTTATGTATTCTGGTAGACACCAGTGTAAAATACTACCATATTATTGTTATTTTTGTACTTCATAATTAAAATTTTGCCAAAGTTTATAACAATATGTTGTTGTTAAGTACATATCCATTGTTTCTATAGTTATCTTGTATGTTAATTTTCCTGAGTTTTTTATGGATACACACATACATTTATTTTAAAGGAGAAGTAGTTTTAGGTTTAAAAAAATCTATTCAGTCTTTTTCTATTCATATTGATTCTGTTAATCTTGATAAAGGCATGATACTGTATTATTTTTTGCATTGTTTTTGTATGAATACTTTGAAAGGTACGTATGTGTAGTAGAACCTGAAAGTAAAAAAAAAAGTTATATACTTCAACTAGTTATCATTAAAATAATAACTATACTTTACCTGTGAAAAAATGTAGTACTGTATTTGCTGACATAAAGGAACAACCCTGAACTTAAGAAGAGTCATGGTTTCGAAGGTACAAAATCTTGAAAAAAGTAGATTTTTATTATTTGTTTTTAATTCCCGGCCAAAAAATAATTTTTTTTCCAGTACCAGATACGTAAATTTTCAGTTGAAATATTTTTTATGCTTTTAATACAGGTAAAAAAATTTTGTAGGGGACACATGAACCAATAACATAGTTTACTATTACCCTCCAGGTGCCCAAAAGCCAAAGAACACATGGCCAGTAACATCAGCTACTGCCTGCCATGCGTTACTTGGCAACGCCAGACTGAAGCCCACCATGCATTACATTGCAACACCGGGCTGCAGCAGCTGCTTGCAAGGTCATTTGCATGCCTGTGCGCTATTGTCTTCCGCTAGCTACTTCTAAATACAGTGGAACCTCGTTAATACGAGAGTTGACAATGACGGCAGAAACTGTCGTTATAACAGATGCTCTCAACTGATATTGCCAATAAATCGTCAGCTCTCCGCCCCCCCCCCCCCCTTTTCCACACACTACATACTAGTGACGTAGTGTGCCTATGCCGTGCTATGCGGGGGGCCCAAAACCCTGTATCTCAAAAATCACGTGATCGATTTTAACAAAATTTTATATACATTCACCCTATTAATACCTCTCAACAACAAAACAATAAAATTTTAAAATGTTATCATTTTTCAAAAACAGAAAATAGTTTTTAAAAATGTTTTGGAACACCATATTCTCGGCGACATAATGTCAATATATTGTATACACATTAAAAAAAGTTTCACATTTATACCTTAATGTTTACATTAACATTCGTAGAAGAATGACAATGCCATGTTGATTATGCATCTGCTTATGTGCAACTAATACACATGTTAAAACAATGGCACAGTATACACACTTTGAAACATCACCTATTGTAACATATTTTCATACAAGGAAAAAATTCTTTGTGTTTGAACAATAGAAAATAATTATTATCTGAATGCTAAATTATATAACGCTATCGTGCAAGCATAACATGGCAACGTTGGGCGTGGGTCTCTAAGGTGCCATGGACTATGGCAAAGAAGCACAAGACTACAGTTAGGCAATCTGATTGGCTGAAGAAAATGAATGTGCTGCATCAAGACTAAGGTCTCGTAACTATGCGTGCAACTAACTCCAACCCGAAGACGATACAAGTACCGCCAGGAGATGAAGGTGGCACAATTTTCTTTGTGTGTACGTGTGTCTATATAGAGTCAACTCATGACACAGTATTGATTACCGCTTATCGCTGTGATGCCTGCTCTGTCAGGATTATAGTTTCCGAGTTTTGCGTCAAGAGCGCACCACCAAATGTACGCGACACTACTTACTATTGATTCTTTCTCGCAACTCTCAATGTTCACTTCCGAGGTAACTGTTGAGAGTGTGCCATGAATTGTTTACGTTTGAGAGTGTGCCATGAATTGTTTACGTGATGCATTCCGCATACGTACTGCCATTTTCCTGTTATAACGTACGCAACCGTGCAAATGCTATCGTATTAAACAAATTAATTAACATATTTAATACAGAAATTTACGGTGCACAAAAAGACTGTTGTTATGGCCGTATTCTCATCTTGACCCATACTCGTCTTAACGAGATTCATCTGTATAGCGCTAGACACACACAGCAAATGTGCAAGGCTGCGCGGTACTGTCCCTAGATCTTTGTTTTGTCAGTTTGAGAGTTATATGCAGGTGAGATAAGGGATCTTGGCACGCGCTCCAGTTGAATTGATTGCCAAGCGATGCACGCTTCGCTGCGAGGTAAAAGTGGCCAATGCCACAAATATAACGATCATCAAAATTTTGTACGGTAAATTTTATTAAAAAATGGGGCACTTGTTTTGGTTTGTGACAAGAAAACGTAATCTTTTGTACATCATATAGCTCAATAACTTACAGTTTACTTTGAAACAATTTTTTGGTTACCAAAATTTTTCACACCATCATATAAGACGAGTAGCAATTTTTAAAGACCAAAAATATTTAAAAGTAGTTGCTTATTTGCCGGCAAATACTGTATATGCAGGTTGTACCTACAAAAATTGTTTATAATTGTAAGATATTTTCAGTCCTTCGTATATGCTGCATGTTATCATGTAAGGTAGATTGATAGCCCACTTACAGGTGGTCCGCGATAAAGTGAACACTTTTGAAAACCATTGTGTCTAAAACAATAATTAAAAAATAATACTTATTGTTACCTTAGAGGTAAACTCTAAAAGTGCAGTACAATCTGTACAAGTAAGTAGGGTTTCAATAGTGCACTTATACCATGGCTAGGCCTTCTTTTCTCAGGATCACTTGTTTTGAACTTGAGTTCAACCATGTTTTGTGCAGTTCTCAAGCTATAAGTGAACTTAAAATATATATACTGTGTCAGGTTGGATTTAATGATTCTGAATCAAACATAGTGAAGTTTTACACTAGCTACATTGTGTAGCGCTAACTGAAAGTTTATGAAATTACTCAATTATCTACATTGCATCACACTGTTAAAGGTGACAGTGGCAGCTCTGTTGTGATGCGGCATGACGAACAAAACAAAAGAAATACCCGGGATAACCAAAGAAACAAATGCTAGTCTTTAATTTTTTTTTGAAATGTTAGAAATGGGGATCGGCACTCAATGTGCCCTGCTTGTATCAGTCCAGAAGTTCTACAGCCACACACTACAAGCCAACCTCCCCCCCCCCCCTCCTCCTGACTCTTTTTCAGGCCTCGTGCGGTAAACTGCCGAATGTGCTGCACAATCTCACATCATGAGTATCTTACACTATGCCCTACCTCACACATGACAGAATATGTAGTTGCAAAGCTCTAGGTAATGAATAAGGGGTATAGCTCACTCGTGGATAATTTTGAACATTCAGTTATTCTGTGTGTCAAGTCTTGTGATGTCTACAAAAGGACAAATTTTGTCTGTTCTCACAAAAACCACCAGAAAAATCTCACAGGATAAGTGTCTACATTATGTAGAGTGCTTAATAGCTGTCATGCAGTAAGGCAGCTATTTTATGGAACAGCAAACTTTGTCTTTATACGTGATACAAAAGCAGTTAAGTGAGAAGCCAAGATTGAAAGATCTGGATATGAATACAAAAATACCCGCCTCTACGACTTCAAGCACTGAAGCGAATGACGCAACAGCTGGTACAAGGAGTGCAGAAGCACTCAATGTCATGTACTCCGACATAAATGACAGTGATTAAATCTGATAAACAGGCACCAGTTTTTTTATAGTTTGCTGCTGTGTAAAAACATAATTTAATTTTATGTTGAGTTGAAGAAAATATGACAACGCCATAACGTGTAACGTGTAACTTCAGCACAGCTGGCAGGCTTTCGCAAACCAGTGCGGTTGTATTGAGCGCTCTTCTGTGCCGCTGTGTTGTGCGTTAACGCAGCGTTTTCTTATGTAATGGATTCCTCCTTTTGGCTCTATCAATATGAACCAAAATGCGATGAGGAGCAAGGTGTTCTTCAGTCGAAGATAGTGAAACAACAGACGGACGAGCAAGCAACAGTGTTTTAACATAGTGTAGCTGTGGTAACTGTGTCGTGCTATAACCAACAACCTTAAATATAGTGTCGACTGTATTGCGGTACATAGTAACTTTAAAGCAGTCACTCTAAATATAGATACTCTTAAACACAGCCAGACACTACATGTTAATGAGTAGTAGGGATCAAAGCATTATTTGTAAACTGAAAGCTCATACTAACTGCATGTGGAGACATGTTGTATACAAACAGTTTGTTTACTGGGTGAATAGATGGAATACACTTAAGAAAAAAGTCAGGAAAGTAATTCCAGCCTGTACTGTTTCCAAACACCAGCAATAACAATGCTGGTTTCAAAAGTAATTTGGAAGGTAATTTTGAGCATTTCTATTTACATCAGAAAATTATACTCGGAGCAGAAACATTGTATCAAATTCTTACTACTAGGACGTTACACTGTTGTAAGATATAAGATATACTGTAATAATGTTCATTTCAAATGTTTCACTTGACTCTGCATCTCTTCATTGTAAAGTGATAAATGTACCATTTTGATATGTGGAAATTGTTTTAAAGAAACAAAAACTAACACTTTTAAATGTATTAAAAGCGAGAATAATATCTACTTTGTTTGGTGGTTTTTCACCCTAGTAGTCTGTCACTTGTTTAGGAATGTTGAGTAAGTTTGCTTGCGGAAGTGCACTGCATATTTGTCCACTCAGAAAGAAGTGGCACTAGGACGCGGCACACACACAATATTTTTTGGAACATTCACACAATATTTGTCTTCAAAACTTGTCAATGTCTGTCCCATTGCAATTTCAACAACAGCGACTTGTATTTCTTCACGTCACCGGTTACTTTTCCCTATGTAAGACTTCTTTCTTACCCATTGTTTTGTTGCCTTAGAATACTGTAATTTGTAACCATAATGTTCTCTATGTACTTTATTTTTGTTTTGTTGCCCTAGAATACTGTAATTTGTAACCATAATGTTCTTTATGTACTTTATTAGTATTATGATCCAAAATATTTTATTGATCTGGTAACCATCCCTTTATAAGAAAAATTATTTCGTTTAGGTGTACCTATATTTTAGACGAACTTTATGGTAGGACTCTAAATTACTAGTGTGGCAAAACTTACTAGTACCTTTCAAGTCTGTCAGGAGTTGCTTGTCAATAACTATTTGCCTCAATACGTGGAAATCATGTGAACCTTGTGTACAGAATGTTTGAAATTTATCGCAACCAATACCCAACAAATATAAAGCTGAACTGACTGCTACAGCTCCAATACGACATCATTGTTTGCGAGGTTCTGATTCCCACTCAAAATTATGATTATTTTTACAGCATTATAGCATTTGGCTTTAGAAAGATTAGCTTTAGTAAGCTAATTATGATATTTATGTACTAAATTATTTTCTTTTAACTCTTTCTTTTCAGGTTATGTTGTCTTTAAGATTATTTGTATTTGTCATGATATTTAATGTAACTTTAAATTCTCTTTGGATATCTAGGTTAGTTAATGAATGCTCTTACCTAGTTAACTTTGTTATTTTATTTTTTCATATTTTTTTATTTAAGGCTAGGACTCGCATCCAAAATTCTAATTTTATTTTTAATTTCTTTTATTTTGAATTATGTTTTTCTTTTCATTTTCATGTTTTGAGTAGTTTCACAATTCAGTTTTCACACTCTCGAACCCCAGTATATTTATGTTTCTATCTTAAAATAACATTTTAATAACAAGAGTTTCAGAAGCAAGACAGGGATTCAATTTTACTTTATTTATATATAACGTTTTCCTGATATACAGTATTATCTGTGAAAGAAGCTATGTGAAAATCATTTGATATTAGTGTAGTGTAATCTAATGATGACAAAATAATAATAATAATAATAATAATAATAATAATAATAATAATAATAATAATAATAATAATAATAATATATACTTAGTAACAAATTGTACTAAGCTACCGCAGAAATTAAGCAGAGAAATTTTAAGCGGCTGGGGTGGTCCATGCTCTAATCAATTTTGACCCGACTGGTCTGCGACCTCGTAAAGGTTGGGAACCACTGTTCTAGATCTACCACAGCTTCAGAACTATCATTGCTCAAAAAGCACAACACTTCTGTACTTAATTCACGCTGAATATATTGTTTGAATGGGTTTACAGGTAAGCTACAAGTGCCAGATCCCTTCACTCTACTTTCAAGTAACATATCTTCCCTAGTTCCGACAATACACTCATTAACTCTCTTCTTTCTAACATAGACTGACGTTGAAGAGCGAGAGCTACATTTTCTGTCAATTTCTATGGTGTCTTCTCTTAGCAGTAATGAAGGAACTGCAATTAGTTTTAAAATCTGTTTGAATTTGGTGTTTCGCAATAGTTGTTTTAAGTAAACACGAAGGATATAGAGCATCTTCAGAGAAGTGTTTGGAGCACACGACACGCAATTTGGTAGGTTTAAAATTTTGTCTATGTATTCTCTGTTTCCATACTTTAAAACGTTTAGGAAATTTTTCGCCACTAGGAAAATAGTGGAAAGATAATTCCTTATTATTGTCGTGTTTTCGCTTATTATTGTCACATTTTCGTTGACTGGAATTGCAACCATAAACACAACATTAATCTGGCATATTTATTTTTATGTACATACCTCGGTTACAGAATGAAGCACTGGGTTAACGGACTCAAGACAACGGCAAGCGAAGACAACACTAAACAGGTGTTAACCGCCGCGTTTGTAATACTAAACATTCACGATGCGCGGCTGGCTTGGCCCGGCCACAACCTGTTATGACATCACCACTCATGCTGCACACATTGTTTTCCGCTTGCTGTTTGGGAACGAAACCTCGTAGGACATTGCAATAAAAACCACATGATTTTAAAAAAAAATTTATTTATTACGACAAACTTGATTTTTGACTGAACTGCTCCTGTAAACTTCTGCTTCCATGTGTCATGTCCTCTCTTGGCTCTTAAAACACACACTTTGATTACAATAAAAAACACTTAACAACACAAAATATCTTGGAATCTAAAAATTGGAAAGTTCTATTTTATATTATCGAAACATTTCATTTACTATCCATTTTATGAAAACTGCTTTTGTAAACATCACAATGTCTTTCATCAAACACTTGCAATAGTTACACTCAAAATAAAAATTAAAGATAGAAAATAATACAGGCCCAAAAATGTACTGTTGCGCTGCAACTCAATAATTACAGAAATAAATTAGTTGATAAACTAAAACCCACCAAACCAAAGCCAAATTCTAACTTTATTGATAACACTGTGGTGGTGACTGGTTGATGGTAGTAGTGTATAATTAAATATGTGAACAATTATTTGTCAAAAAATTAATTAATGGTTATGGTATATTCTACTCAGTAACTACAACAATAAAAACTAAAAGTAAATTATGAGTCACTATTATTTAACTGAACCTGTTGGAAATTTCTGTTAGTTCTATACACATACTAAAATTTACTCACAGTTCCTTTGTTTTCAGAATAACGAGAATTTTTTTTTCAGACATTCTTCATGTATAATATCAAGTATACATTGAAACAGAAAGCTACACACAATTGGCAAACAGAAAACATACAAACACTTTGATTCTTCCAAATAAGCACAACACAAATTCGACAAACAGTAGGCTATTTGTAAACAATAATCAAAATTTCAATAGTATTTTCACAGCCTGAATGAAACATGGTTGCACACAAGCAGCATAAGAGAATGTCAAAACAATAATATTTTTGTCTTGGGTGGGAGATATACACAGGTTTAAAGAAATGGTACTCTTAATGCCCGGGAATGTGTAGAGAAAACGTGTCAAGTAGTGTAGTCTGTTATCTTGCCTTGCCGTTCCATCAACATTCCTTCACAGTCTCTTTTTTCTGTTGGAACCCCTCGTAATTTTGCCTCTTCCAGTAATATCATATAGCGGTCACTGGTAATGTTTCCTCTTCTACAACTTGTCAGTTGATACTCTCCTTCAAGCAAGACAATCAGACAAACCATACCTGAGGGAAGTAAAACGGTGGGAAGAGGCTATATGCAGCATCTGTTGTTTCGGATACTAGTAGCTTCCAATGGCAGAACAGCAAAAAAGACCCATGTGTCTACTTAAAAGAAGTGAACAAAAAAAAAGGGGGGGGGGGGGAAGTGGTGCAGCACAAAAGTTTCGTTGTTCATTTAACAGTCTAACGTTATTGTAATTGGACAGCATGCCACAATGTTTTGGCTCTTGGCGCCATCAGTTGCAACAAAATATTTTCATAACAACTTGCAATATAATTATCACAGTTATATAATAGCCAGGCATTTATAGCTTATGTATAAGTAGATATTTATTGGCCTGAAAACTGCAGGTTTTGGTAAACACTAATCATTGGTTTGTGGGAAGAGGAGGGGGGCTACTTTTGGGCGAGACCGGCACAGAAGTGAAAGCTGGTGGTTTTGGACATACACTTTGTCGCCCAGTTGTAGCTGTGGGGGTGGGCCGTTGGTGATGGGCGTGATCTTAGCTACATACTTGGCTTGCCGCTGATGCTCTCCTTCCCTGTGGCATTGTCGCTTTGCTGGCTTGACTGTCACTGCTGGGTCTGGGGCTGCTAGCTCGCCTGGGCGCAGCAATTCCCTTACTTGCGCTAAGGTTGCGGTCGTCTGGCCAGTGGCTGCGTTCACGCGATTTCTCAGGCAAAACAGTGCAGTAGCTACATGCAGGTCCCACTGCGCGTGGTTGTTCCCCATGCATAAGTGTAGCTGCCCTTTCAAGTCCTGATTTCGGTGCTCTTTTGGGTTAGCATGCAGGAGATAGATAGGTGTCAGTCTGTATTGTACTTTGTAATATTCGCACCTCTGTCTCCACTTACATTCTGAGAACTGACTTCCATTATCTAATAGGAATGAATTATGGTAGCCCTGGTGTGGGAAGAGCTCATTCTCAAGAGTGACACAGATGGTTGACATCCGAGTATTACCAGCCACGTACTCCTCGGTCCAGCGCATAATCAAATCTGTTAACCACAATCAGGGACCACTTTGCCTGGGTTACACGTGGATAAGGGCCCATCATGTCAATTGCCAAGTCTTCAAGCGGTGCCGTTGACGTGCACGGTACCTGTTACTCCACTCACTCGTTCACCTGCTGCCAGTTGGATTGGCCGAGGTAGAGGGGTTGGTTTGTTACTACCAACACATGCGAACCGGTCGTCGTCCCTCTCCTCTCTGTTTAAGTGTGAGGGCTCTGTGTGACAGGGGGAAAATTGTGTTCACAATCCTCCTTGTCTCTCAGCTATTCGATCACGTCCGGGTCATGTCGGACAGTTCACTGTCCTCTCCCAGCACGTTCAATGTCAAAGTCGAATGTCCAGCAGTGGCCCACCGCACCAGCTTTATGCATCATTCTACGTGCTATCCAGCCATGTCAGGCACTTGCTGTCTGTCCGGAGAGTGAACTTCCTGAATTCAAGGTAAGGGTGGTATAGTTCTTTCGGGATTAAGTGAGCACTAAAGATTTAACCTTTGAAAATAATCACTAGCCGTTACTGCATAGCCTAGAAACTAAATACTTTTTATTTCATATATTAAGAAAATACGTTATTATTGCATCATTTGTGTCAGTAGAACTGAACGAAACTGGAATTCTCGAATTGCGTGTGTCATGTGTGTTTTTAGCAGCGGTTTTGAGTTACAAATTCAAATGAAATATGCCAGCATTTACGAGATTCGTAACGGCAGTAGTGCGTGTTGTATCAGTTATTCAATGGATATAAACCAGTATTGATAAGACGTTAACTGGCAGGTAATTATAACTAAGATTACTTTTTATTATACCTTCATTTCAGTCACTGTGCATTTAATGAGTACATATCGTAGCTAAAATTTATCGACCAGTTTAATGTAGTTGTAAACATTGCTCGACCCTATGTAAATAAATGCACGTGAGTGTACATTTGGCGGAAATATATAAACTGGCAGAAAAAAAAAAATTAATCAGGGCTTTTTTGAATGCTTACTTTATTCCGAATCACCTTTAACTGTCACAGCGTCCACACAATTGCCAAACACACCCTTTCATTACTATGATAGCATTGTTTAGTCCCTCAGAACTTAGTGCTTCTCTAGTGTATTATCTTCCGTCTTTTGTCCTCCGCTAGTTGGTACAGTACCGCCCTGAGCCTGCCAAGTTTGCATTCATCTGGGCGTACAGCCGTTTATGAGAGTTAATGCGTGACAGAATGTAACACTGTCATAACTGCACCTTGAGTTGCTCAAAAGGGGTTTACGCGAGCTTGGTCCAGCTTTTGCTCGGTCTTGTTGGCGTATAGGCTCATACAAGTATCCAGATTTCAAATCCTGAGATGTAAACACGTGGGTTTCCTGTAGTCCCACCAAGGCTTCGTCCACACTCAACTTCTTATTGGGAGGAATAGTAACGGTGATAAGCGGACGAATATCTATGCAAAACCACATGGAGCCAAAACAATGCGTGCATTGTATCTGCTGTTTGTCAGTTCTATGACCCATTGGTTAAGCATGCCATTCACCTGTTTTCTGATTGTTGTCTGCTTCTAGAAGACAGTCATGATCCTTTGTAAAATGGTTCCTCGTCAGCTGTCGGAATAGCGTACTCTGACGCTGTGGTGGCGCGCAGTAAGTCCGAGATAGCAAATACGTCCTTTATCACCTGCTCTACTTGCTTCCTGTACTCAGGCAGTACGTCATTTACTGCAAGGTCACCCAACACCACCATCCTGTTGGTCGTCAATGTCGTACACAGTTCTACGCTCACTTGGTCAGACATGGAGTCTCCTCAGCTACTTCAATCATAACCAGGGTGCCCCCCCCCCCCCCCTAGATAGCAAAATCAGTTTGATTCAAGATTAAATCATGCTAACTAGTCTTCACACGACAAAACTGTAGCAAGCTTGTCTCGTAGAAGGCAGGATACAACTAAAAAAGTAGACTTAATTCAAGCTTTAATCAAACTTACTAAATAGCGCTTGTAATGGCAAACCAAAATCAAGTCAATTGCAGGCTCGCTGCTAGCTTATGTGCTATCTGGGCCAACACTAAAGCATCCCGCAGCCAATCGACGATCGTCCTTATCCGTGACAGTTAATTATGTGTTGATGCTGCACCTTGGGTTAACTAAATCTAGACATTAACTTATTTACTAAATAGACCATTTGGACACATTTCCCCCTTCTGCAAATTATACAATTTATACACTGAAAAACTACTACTTGCTCGCACGTGGTTAGTTTGTGTCTCTGTCAGGTTGGTGGCCATGCGACGCCGAACCTGATTATTCTGACTGCACTGCACTGTACCTTGCAGTACACTGTGGTTTCGAGGGTGTGACAACAGGACTATATGTCCAGCAACAGACAGGCCATGTCAAATGCCGCTCTTCCTCCCCAACCCTTTTGGAGGCCCTTTGTCACGACCACACCCGTTAGTAGAGTCTAAATTGACATGGAGGATGACTATCCTGGTGTCGTAACCGCCCAGGATGTGATTGCAGTTCGAGTGCTGGACGATTACCTTGATGGGTTTGCTGGGTGTCTGCGCCATCCCGATACCTGGTTGGTAGTCTGTGCTCGTGCTGTGGTCGACTTTGTTGATTGCTGAGCCTCGCCGGACTCTCAGAATCTAGCTGGTGGCCGATGGTGTCCCCAGACGGTGGCCGGTGTGCGGAGACAGTACAGCACCTCTCTAAAGGTCTCGAGGGGGAAGGCAGTAGCAGACTGTTCTGGTATGGGTGGTTGGGACCACCTTTGTTCCACGGTTCCCCGCAGATCTGTCGCAAGTGGTAAACTCATGAGCAGCAGCGGGCGTGTGGCTGCGAGTGATGACTCAGGTGGTAGTGGTGGTGGTGACATCACCATTGTGCGTGACGTGCCTGGTGTCGGTGACTCTGCCGTTGTGTTTCTTGCTCGTAGTGCCGCTGGTGAGGTCTTGACGTGAGGCTCGAGTATACAGTGGTGACATGAGATGGCGGGCTGCGAGTTGTCGTCAACTGCGCCGCTGGTGTTATGTTGGTTAGCGGTTTAGCGGTGTCCGATCTTCCATGGTGTGAGTAGATGTGGGTGTGATTGTCGATGGCGTCGGCGGCACCACAGGTGCTAGGCTGGTTAGCAGTGTCGAGTTAGTTGTGGTTGCTGACAGTGGTGGCACTGCAGGTGACAGGCTGGTTGGCAGCATCAGTTTTGTTCTGGTGGGTCATGTGTGTGCAGTGTCTCATGACCTTGACGGCGCAGCAGAGGTGATAGTCCGGTTAGCAGCGTCGAATTGGTTGTGGTGGCACTGCAGGTGACATGCTGGTTAGCAGTGTCGGATTTGTTGTGATGGCCGATTTTGTGGTGCTCACTTCTGCTCGCCTCAGATCATCTCTGTGGATATTCATCCAGCGCCACGGCGTTATCTGGATGGCATACTATGTCTGTCCGATGTGTTCCACCACTTTGTGTGCGCTGCTCCAGCGTTTTGCAAGGCCAGCGCAGAAGTTCTTCGCTGTGTTGGATTGCAGGCGTTGCCTGATGTACACGGTGGTCCCTATCTCCAGCTCATGCCATGGGCGGTCGGTCTGGGGGAGTCATTTCTACATGTACTGTTGCTGGTGTTACTGGGCTTCTTGTATCCTCTCAGGTCTCTTTGTGCCTTGGGCTTTCCTGCTCACCGCCCTGTGGACTTTGTGACCCCTTGGTTGGCATTTGTGTGACTTATTCCACTCTAGCCCGTATATACACCCTACGTATATTAAGTCTTCTATGCCTGGGCTCTTATACATTTGTAGAAGTGTAGATGATTATCAGTAGTTCCAAGGTCGTCACCTCGCTCGACGCCTGACTGGATGTAGCGCTGATAAGAAGCTTCAGTCGAGCGTGCTACACCGGAAGTGCATCAGAAATAAGGGAACGTTATCACTTCTGCTTTGCTGCCTACGTGTTACAGCTTCAGTGCCAGCTATTCAGTTGAGATCCAGACACCAGAGGAGACACATACATTGAAGGACTACACTGTACAACTAGCTTGCCCATGCACCAAACACTGAAACAACATGCCATACTATAAAAGATTGTATCGTCGAAGAAGATACTTTCCAAGGATGCTGTTACTGGTGAAGTTGATTCTGAGAAGCTGAATACTAAAGTGGTTGCTGCAGAAGAAAGTTTTGTGTTAGCGTCTTTGTTGTATCGTTTTGGTGTTAAAGGAATATTTTCATGATATGGTTCTGGACTTTGTATGTTTTTATAAGAATGTTTTTTAGAAGTATGTTTTTATAAGAACGTGGAAGAACTCTGCTGGTGTGTGTCCTGTGGCCTCGTTTATGCAGTTGTGTAGGCAGTGGGCCTCCGGAATATGCTGCACCCACTCTGTGTGATCTTCACCGAACCGCAGCCTTTGTTGTGCCTTAAGTTCTTGATTGTGCCATTCTGTCTGGTTGACTCTGGGGTGATACTGGTCTGTGGTGTGGTGTTGGACCCACCACGCAGTGCAGCACTCCCACCACTTTCTCCCAGTGAATTGTACACCATTGTCCGTCAGCACGGTAATGGGGAATCCCTATTGGGGAAAAAACTCAGTGATGAGCGCCTTAGCGATGTTGATGTTGCGTGCGGATGCGAGGAGGTATGCCTCCACCCAATGACTGAACAGGACCGTCACAATCAGCAGAAATTTTTTTCCTCCTGCTGCTTGTGGGTACTGGCCCATCAGATCGAGAGCGATGATGCTAAAAGGCTCAGTGGAGGAGTGGGGTAGTCCCGGATGAGGTGCTGGTGCTCCTCACTTGGCTGAATTCAAGCTTCGTCTATGTGGTCTGGGTATTTGATGTTTGCCTTACCAATGCTGCATTTATGATTTGTGTCCATTAGTTGCTAGTCTCTCAAGAACTATCGCCTGGTGGTAGATGTGTTCTTCCTCGGTTTTGGAGCCAGATGACGACATCGCCAAGATAGGTCATTGCAAATTCTCCTATGATACAGTCTAGTACCTGGATCATCATGTCTTGAAAGGTCGCCGGTGCACATTTGAGCCCAAGTGGCATAGCGCAGAACTGGAAGCACTGTCCATCTGGGGCGGTGGATGCGGTCTTGTGCCTGTCTGATTGTTTGATGGGACCTGCCAGTATCTGCTGTGTAGGTCAAGGGTGGTCGCTGTGGAGGTCAAGGGTGGTCAGAATTCTCTCGCCTCCAGGTAAATTGAGGGACGATTGGATGTTAAGAACTGATGGCGGTTTGCTTTGCAAGATTAGAGTGAGAGGGTAGAAGTCTACGCAGAAGCGCCAGCTGCCTTCCTTCTTGGGCGCTAACATGATGGACGTGTTGTAGCGGATTTGACTTCGTCGGCGATCATTTAAGCTATCGGGATGTTGATACCGAGTTGGTGGGGTCCATAGCCGTGGGATGGCACGAAAACTGGTTGGTCAAGGTTAAGCACAATCTCGGGTTCATTTACCGTTGTACGCCTTGGTGGATCCGTATCACCAAACACCTCTCTGCGCTCATTCAGGTCCTTTTGTATTGCAGCCCGATACTGCACTGGCACTGCGTGGTCGAAACTCTCTAGGTGTAATGTGGTAGTGGGCGATGCTGGCTTGCACCCTTGGTAATAGGCGGTGCAGTGTTCACGAGCGTCGAAGTTGATGTGGTTGTCTGCGATTTCAATTACAGTATTTTGCTCGAGGAGCCACGTCACTCCTAAGATAATGTCCTTGTGGATGTTGTCTGCTACTAGCGAGGTTACCCACGTTTCTATGTCGTGGATCTTCATGCATAATTCCGCTATGTCCAACATTTTGCATGTCCTGTCCATGGTGGCTAACTGTACTGTATGACCGCAGGCCTGGAGCGCCGTTTGTGACACCAAGGGGGCCCGGATGAAATTGTGGGAGGCAACTGTGTCGATTAGCACCATGGTCGCCTTCTTGTCTACAAACACTGGGATGCATAACATTTGATCAGTGGAAGATGTACTACTTGCCCGTGAATGCTGACTGATGCTGCTCACTGGTCGCTCGTACGTGGGTAGGCCGCAGCAGTTTGTCCTACCCGTCATTCCCTTTTTCCAAAATTTGCCCTGGCTGGTTTTGGCAGGTGCTGTGCCAGTGGTACTGCTCCTCGGCGCAGAAGTGGTAGGAGGGTGTCTTGGGTGCTGTTGGCCTGCTGTGCCCAAGCTGTCCTTGCACGGGGTCAAGGTGCATCTGGTCTTTGCTTCGTTATCTGTTTAGCAGGGTGGGATACGAAGCAGTCCTGCAGCGTAACTCGGCACACTGGTGTTGGTGGTCGTTGATGGCTCGTTGGTCGGTTTGCACGGGTGGGATTGACTCTGTATTTGTTTATCGTGGTTGACGCTGATCACTGTTTACATGAATTGGTCATAACCCGCGAAGATCATAGGACGCATCGCGGCCCTGAACTCGGGGCACATTGTCTAAGATGCACTCGAGTGTGTCCTCTTGGGTGAGGTTGTGGTGATAGCGACTCGCGAGGCTAACCTTTTTGCGTACATACACTTTCAGGTCCTCTTTCTCGACCTGGTCTTCGATGAACTCTGACAGTAGTTGTTATAGGGTTGAGTAAGAACTCGTGTAGTACATCGTGAACTTTTGGACGAACAGCAACCAGCTCATGTTATACTCCTGTGTCGCATTCCAACAGTCCTGTGCCTCACCCCATAGCTGCTTCCCGACGGTGCCGGGCCATTCGATATGAAGAACCCATTACCTCTGGAGCCGTGATGTGCATTCCTCCAGGAATGTCTTGGGGTCCTTCCCGCTGCACCCCGAAAACGTCGGTAGGTTCTGTAGCTGGCTAGGGATTTGGGTTGAGATTGGAACATGACCATGGGTGTTGTGTCTTTGCCCGTTGGTCTGAACGGCGGGCTGTTCGCTAGCAGAGTTGTGGACAGGAAGTATATTCCCCTCCACCAGTGGTTTGGTTGTGAGAGTCCGAAAGGTGTCGAACTCGCATGTGGCGTCATTGTGGGCTGTATGTTGAAGGCACTTGTGTGTTGTACAGAGCTGGTGAGATGTTTACAGGGGAAACATGTGAACCCTCGCAGTTGCACTGTGGCCCACTCTGGGGCAATAACCTACACTGGGTGGAATTGATGGTGACACTTGTTGCACACGGTTAGCGCCGAGCCGGAGTTGACATGTGTGGCATTATAGCACTGTTGCAAGTTGGTGTGACCCCTTCCTACTTGCGGTGCGCAGCACTACTCACTCGTGAATGGGCTGTCTATTATCGCTTGCCATTCTTGCATGCGTGTGCAGGTTGTGTGAATTCTGTGATGCAGTGGTTGCAGCTGACTACTTCTCACATGCCCACTCACGTCTTTGTACAGCACCAGTGTTGTTGTCGGAGGTTGGTGGAGCTGGGCTTGCGACGGCTTTTAGTGTGCATCTGCACAGGGCGACTGATGGATTTTTACCATACAGCTGGATCGGTTGGTTGTGGTCAGAAGCACAGGGGGCAAATGCGTTCCCCGAATTTCCTGCTGGGGCGGAATGCAATGCTGAATCTCTGTTGACATGGGTGATTTGGTTGACTATTTACTCAGTACGCATGTCGCAGCAGTCACAGCTACCTTTGTGTCGCGTTGCTGTGGATTTGGTCGGCACGGCACGTCTTGACGTTGTCATCGCGGCTGACACAACTCCCGTCGCGTCATATTGCTGTGGATTTGATCGGCGTTTTGGTTGCCTGGGTGGTCTCCTCACCTGTATATTTTAATGCAGCAAGAGGGGATGTTTGGTGTGTCCGGTGCTGTCTTTGTCCTTCCTAACAGCTTTGCCAAGTCGCACACATAGTTGGCTGTTGTCTCCCGGCTTGCTGCTTCGCGAGCCAAGTTGGCGAATGTCCCATAAGATAATGATTTGATAATGTCACTGAGCTCCACGTTGTGCGCCATTTTGACATGGCCAATACAGGTGTGTGGAGGGGGCAGCATGTCGGGGGACCCGACACTGTTATATTTCCTGACACGTGGTTGTTTGTGAGTAAATTTACTACATAGAGATAAGTGCTGGTGAAAGGGTGTCTGTCTGTCAATACTGTTATTTAGCCAGGATGGACACGGGACTATTGGTGCTCTCTGGGGCATGGTGGACGACCATGTGGCTGCCTCCTCACACAAAGCAGATATGGAGTAATTAAGAGTTTGGCTAAGGAGGCTGTTTAGGCCCTGTCCAAGCCTCGATGCACAAACAAATGTACACTTTAAGAAACCCAATTCAAAACACTAAAATATACTGTATATGTGTTGTAACATACAGACCAAAGTTTTGTTTGTTTTTTTATTTAATTACTTATTTTGAACCCCCGCTGTCTAAGTAGTTTATGTGTAAAATTGAGTGTTGTTTATATTTTAATAGTATTAAGGATATTGCCACTATTGTTATTGATGGTTAACTAATTAATTTTATTATTATTTTAATATTTCCAGCCTTACAGCAATTTTGAGTTTTGAGGGTTAAGTTCGTTTTAGTAATTTTCGTAATTCTTCGTGTTTCCGATAATTGTTTTTATTCTAAATTTTATTTTAGTTGGATGGATTAATTCAGTGACTAGTTTAGGATTCTAGAAAGCACCCTAGGAGGATTTCTGAGAGTTAGCGACGCCAAGAGCAGTGTTTTGTTTTGGCAAACAATTTTTAAAAAATGTGTGATTTTACATTGTTGAAGAGAAGTGAGTTTGGTTGTCTGAATACGTGTCGATTTTTAGAAAGCGTGTCGTTGATGTGACGACTCCGCCTAGATAATTTAATTTTGCATTTAAAGTCCGACATCAAGAGTTAATACAGGTATTAAATGATTGGCCGAAGACGCGGAGCGAGGACGTTGTGGCCGGAAGAGTGCCTGTGCAGTAATTTTATTGTGGTAATAATTAATCTGTAGTAAGATGTGTACTACCGCGAGTTACCGCATAGGCCAATGAACTTTATTGCGTCGAGGCCTCAGAGTGAGCCGGGTCTGGCTTTAGGGAAGACATCTGAGCCGTTTCCTTCGATACGGTACATGTCATCTGGAGCAGCAGATGACTACAGGGAGCCACGCCGCATTTCGCATCGTAGGACCAAAACAGCTAAGTGCCAACAACAATCTCGATAGCGTTATGTTAAGCTTTGTAGTAATACCTTGGCCAGTAAGCACATCATATTTACAATTAAATTATAATGGTGGATTATTCCTTTAATTAACTATGGTGCTTTCTACGTCAATCTCATTGTTCCTAGACCCATATTTAAACCTGTAATGAAGGGTCTTTCATGCTTCTGCGCAAGAGTTAGCCTGGACGAGTCTGTCACGCCCAGAGATGTGTAGGTATATTTAATGTTCATGACGTGTGCCGCGGACGCCCGTTTGTCCGCTGGTCTACAGTGGCTCAGAAGGCCTATGACACGTGACCGCCTCTTTCACCACGGACGCTCCATCAGCCAGGCTTCACATCTCTGGGGACGTGAATGCCCTGCCCCGTGCCTATGGAGCTTCACCACCAGCCTCAATGTAGCAATTTCCAGCTACGATTTCGAATTCCTGGCCAGCAATCATCTTCGTAGTAAGTGTTAATTTAATGGGAATTGCAGGGCAAGTTGTGGTAATGTTTGTGTAGTGCGGGCTTAACGCGCCGCTACATAAACACGTGACAAAGTGGTCAACACGAAAACTGATCCATGCTAAATTCAGGCAAACTGATATCATTTGTAGACTCTACAGATTTTGTAGAGACCTACAGTCACCGTAAGAATAAACGTTCTTCTTTTTAATTTTTCTATGAGTGAGTGATGTTTTTGATTAGGGCAGTAGGACGCTATGCCAAAAGCCCACCAAAAATCGTCATCGTATTATTTTGTTACGTCTTACAAAATAATACTTAAGTAGACTTTCAGTCACATTTACAATGTCTACAATTTAATTACTTTTTCAAATATTGCTTTCATATTATTCGTTATTGTGTATTGTTGCGTTTTTAAGTGTAATTCTGAACACGCCCTATACAGACTGGCAGTTATTAACTAAGGGCAGACGAGTATTAATAATTGTTTTTGTAATTTTGGATGATATTCTGTAATGAATTTTACTTTAGTTTAGCTTGTAAGAGCTTAACCACCAAGTCTGGCGGGAACGCGGGCTACCG
>PNEQ01108603.1:0-22031 GCA_003012365.1 Medauroidea extradentata
GGGATGGTGAATTGGGTTTCGAGGGTGGGTCAGACTTCTGATAATCGACAACTTTCTCAAAATGTAACAATGTGTGGTGTTTTGCTCGGCATTGATGACAAGAAGACTTGGAGGGACACTGTTTAGCCACATGCGAGTGAGATAAACAGTTAAGACACAGCTTATGTTCCTTAACCACAGTAAACCGGTTTGAGGGAGACCGAGCCAGAAATTCTACACATTTATACAGTGCATGAGGACCCTGGCACAAAGGACTCACAGTGTGGTGCTCGTGAGATTGCCACTTGGACGAAGTCTTGAACTTAGGTTTGGCCCCAGAACCACTAAAACCTTTGGTCCTTATTGCACCTACGGACTCAGCAGCTGCACAGTGTTTACCCAGAAATGACACAAACTCATCAAGTGTGGGGAGTTCATCAGTAAGAGTTAGCTCCCATTTAGTCCGCAAACTAGTGTCAAGGCGCTTGCACACAATAGGCAACAAAATTAGATTCCACTGGTCAACTGGGAACTCAAGAGCCTTTAGGGCAGCAACATTCTCTGTGATAACGGACAACTGTCGCAACGATTTGGGACAGTCAATGGTAGCAGAGGGTGCCTGAAGAAGTGCATCAACATGCATACCCACAATGAGGCGTTTGTTCTCGTATTGAGCTATCAATATATCCCATGCCACATCAAAATTCGACTCTGACATGGGCAGAGTATGGACCAAACCCAACGCCTCACCTCGAAGAGACGTCTTTAGATAAGCAAGCCGCTCTACTGGTCAAACATCCTTGTTTCTAATCAAGGTTGAGAATAAGTTTGAGAAGCTAGTCCACTGTTTTGGGTCACCTTCAAATATTGGAAGTGTGATCTTTGGCAGAGCGACACAAGATCTAGTTTGCATGTTTACACTTGCTGAACATTCGTTAACCTTCTCCTCAGCAAAGGAATCTACTATGGCCATAATGGCGAAAAACTTCTCGAAATTAGCCATGCGTGCTGCATGTTCATCGAAATCAAAATCGGCTGCAGCTGCCGCCTCGATTGCCACATAATCAGCGTCAAAATGGTCACGCAAGGTAGAAATATCCCTCACTGTGGCCAAAAACAAGGGTTTTTATGAACCGTCTACCAGAACCTCTTGAGCCAAGTCGTAGGCACATTTGATACGGGATTCTGTTAAGCGAAAACGAACTTGCGCTGAACGGAAACGAGCGTTGGCCATAGCGAATTAGAATGCTTAAGAACCCTTATGACAAAAAAATCTTAATTTAAGTTTGTGAATTAACACGTCCACAAAATTCAACAAACTCGAAACTGGCAATATGACAAGAACAACTATGAACCTCCGATTCACATTACCTCAAACACAACAACTGAACCAACAAACCCTTCTCAACGAAATACGACAAAATTCCAACAATGAATTTACAACATTTCCCTTAGCAATGCAGGTGTAGCAGCACAGGCACGTGACGATATCTGCAGCGAACATTCCTGCTTCATTCTTCACGTGGGCGGGAAAATATTACGTGATGCGCGCACCCAAACACAGTGTACACGCCTCGTAAAATACGTAATGTCAAGCTTAAATTGACAAACTAGCTACACAAAATCAACGCACAAGTTCAAAGAGCAAAATATCACTTGGTGTTAATCAACGACAAAACGCAGTGCACCGAGCGTGTCGACTGCCAAAACGTGAAAACGAACGAACAAAGGCTTCGCACACCGCGTGACACGACGCATGTTTTCGTTCCGACGAAGACAAAAACGAAAAATTCCGGAAAGATCCGGCCCGGAGGACCAAAAAATGTTACATGAACGAGACAAAGGACTGTAAACTAAATGGATGTAACATTTACTTAACGATTTAACAATGTTTGACGAACAAGTCCACCGACACGACCACTCACCGCCATGTTGAGTTGTAGACTGTCCTCTTGTTGCTGGAACAGAGACACCAACCTAAGAGTTGGCAATGACAAGGTTGCCAACTCACATCAAAATGTACGTCCAATATAGCCACCCGAGAGCGGGAAATTCAAACTGGGCATGTGTGTCCAGGTAACACTAATTACAGTCTTGCACGACACAATCTTCACACATTTATGTATATATGTATATATATATATATACACACACACACAAAATGTACAAGTCCGAAACAACTGGTAATTCAGTCCGTCATGTATCAGATGCCACATACATACAGTAACACACAAAATCAGGAGTCTTTGACATCATTTTAAAGTTCTGAGTGAAGGTCAGGGAAAATTATAACTTGGCTGGAAAACAGGGAAAAGTCAGGGAATTTTTATTCAGCTAGTTCTGTAGACACCCTGTAACCTGGAACCCTAACACCTTGTTATGACGGGACTTTACTGTGTCCTAATCTCTAAACCACCCAGGTTACTTAATGTTTATATGCCCACTTAACCTCAGAAATGAGCTGAACAGTTTAGAACTTAGCCAGTTCAATCACATACTGTAGCAACACCACCACTATAGTGCCTGCCAACAAATAATTCCACCCCTGCAACAAACCACACTGTGGTTCCTGCCCCACTAAACAAGCCTATACTTCCTTCACTGCAAGACTTGCGAAGTATACATACACTAGACCCCCGATTTTACGAATATTCACGGTTCCTCTCATCGCATTCGTAAAATTGCTACTTTCGTAAATTCGATAGCGGCTTATTTTGCCCCTTCCCCCTACCTTAACAGAAAATTTTAAAACTGCATTTTTTCTGCAAAGTGTCTCTAGGCCCCGACTTCCGTAGCGTTTTGCAGGAAATTAATTAACGTAATAATGTAAACATAAATTGATATCAGTAGCCAGACGTCACACTGTTGAGCGGTAGATATGACCGACCCTTGTCCCCAAAAAATGAGAAAATCGAGATTCCGAGGGTCTTCTCTCGAGCGAATAGCCCGACTCCCGTAGCATTTAACGGAAAAATAACGCAAGTGATAGTTGAAATATAAATTTATATAATAGGCAGACGTCTTACGATCAAAAGAACACCGCTAAACAATATATATAACAAATCCTTTTCCTAAAAAAAGAAAAAAGAAAATCGAGATTCCGAGTGCCTTCTCTCACGAGCGAATAGCCCGATTTGCGTAGCGTTTAATGGAAAAAAGAAGTAGGCATTCCTTACTAGTAAAACGCCCTTGTCAATTATTCACCAAAGAAAGAAGGAATAAGCGGATGTATTTATTCATTGCGCAGTTTTATATAACTACGTAAAAACATTCCCTCGACGTTGTTGTTGAATTGTATGAGAACGTAGATACTAGTAGCGTGCAGAGTGGACAGATAGCGCAACTGTACGAACGTTCACAAGATGGAGTATAGATAGCGGCACTGTAGCATATACCGACGTTGTTCCAAAAACGCCATTTTGTGACGTTCTTACCTAAAATCGTAGAGAATTACATGTATAAGTGATTGAAAATAATCACTTTCACAGTCAGTATATGCAGTAAAAATAAATCAGGAGTTCCGGGATTACGTAATACACGAACGTCTATTTATTTTCCAAGTTCGACATACCCGGAGACAAATGTTTCTACACTTGGAAAATAGGTAGCGCTATTATCGTGCTCACTTGTGAAACCCACGTTTTACGACACGCAGTAATGCACTGTTTAAGCAAATTATGCGCCAAGTTGATTGTTTTAAGTACGTATGGTGTTAACGCAATAAAGAAAAATATCACGCTATTACTTATAGGGTTCGTGTAAAAAAGTAAACTCATTCGGCGCGAGACGAGAGAGATATAAGACGTCGTGAAACAGCCTAGAAGGAGGCTGTACTATAGTTAAATGAGCATATGCGCATGCGCTAGAGCTTTGTGTCTATAGTACGACCTCAATATAGATCCTAATACGTTGTAGTTGGAGACAGGCCGGCCGGCTTGGCACAGGGGGTGGCGCCGCACTGTTTTCAAACTGTTACTGCCACATTTTTTAACGGATTTTCACTATTTTTGTTTTATTTTTAATATTGTGACTTACCAAGTAATAACTGCAACTCTACAGTTCATATTTTAATGCCGTGAATTAGATACAGTATGTTTTATTCATTGTCAATGTAATTCCTTACAATTTTGTTATTTTTTGAGGGTTCCTGAGATTGTATTCGTAGAATCGCTACCTTCGTTAAATCCAGGGTTCGTAAAATCGGGGGTCTAGTGTACTTCATACAAGACAGCTGCTATAACAACACATATAATCTCCTGTTACATAGGCCTTGCCAACACAACAAACTGTCGCAAACAAGCAATTTGCAGCACACATTGCACTGTTGACTTGTACTAGGAAACAAAAAAAAAAGTCTAAGTTTATAAATTGAGAAAACAATAGAGTAATTTTGTATCATACAAGTGGGAGCAGTGTAAGAGAGATCTACTGTACTTCAACTCAACACATCAACTAAATCTAATTTTACTTTTTTAAATGTCACAAATGGCTGAAATGTCCAGCACTAAGCATCTGAAATGTATTATTCTAAAACTTTAGTTACTTTCATAAAAACTGAAAATCAACAGCATTGTAAATTTCTAAAATGTACATTTTACATTATAATCTAATGCTAGGTCAGAAAGTAATTTTAACAATGTTCATGGTGTTACATATTTGGTTTTAATGTAACCAATACTATCACAATAGCAAGTAATTACTTCACAATAAAACAAAATGCTTAAAATAATACTGTGAAACTACAAAAAAGAAATGTTCTGCTGACATTACTCATCCCAACCATAACATCAGGACGACTGCTGTTACCCTGATCCACAAACAACCAGAAAATAGAACTACGTAACATGCTACTTACGTATGTAGTAATACAAGGAGGTACAATGTGATAAAAAGGAGCACCTGTTTTTTGAAAATTTTTACACCAAAATCACATACATGTGATATTACTGTTTTTAGTGGCTGCATTGACAACAAGATATATAAATCAGGTTACAAAGACTATTTGCCCAATCAATATTGTGTAGCGAGGGCTAACATTTCTTTTTTAATTACAATTAGTTTTGAAATGTAAACAGGTGTTGTCACAGCTGGCCCTGGAATGCAGCCACCAACCTATACATGTAACATCTTGGCAACACTGCCACTGCAGGTGCAACTGCAAATATCAGAGCAGCACGAGAAAGGTACTAAACATATTCAGAACAAGAGCAATGTTAGCTGACGCAAACATGAGCGTACAACATATGATAGTGCCTTGCTGAATCACTGGGTACAAGATGGAACAAAGTATGACTAAGAACTATCTGATTCTCCTACCTTAAAATTCACTGGCTGCAGATGAAGTGGTCTTTGATGGGTTTATTCACAAATAAGTGTTGCCAAGCTTAAACATGCATGTAAAAATAGAGAAAAGAAGAGTTGCACAATACCAATAAATACTAGCGATGTTTTCTTTGATATAGGCCATTCGGAATAAAGTGAACACTTAATATTTAACCTTTTAAAAATATCACAAGCTGTTACTACATATAATTCAACATTACCGATAGTCACCTTACTGCCTGTATGGTTGGCAACGAAATAACACAATATAGTTCCATGTTTATTCATATATAAATACAACAATGCTGAAACAAAATCAACAGACAGCGATATAATTGTATTTTATATAATTAATAAACTTATTTTTTATCAAACTACAGTATATATATATACCTATCGTCCCAGGAGGTTAGACTTTTACCGTCATTAGCTGTTGCACGTGGAACGATATGAAATGGCTGGAAATAGATCTTTAGTATGGCTTTTTCGAGTGCTCACTTTATTCCGAACCGCCTATAGTTTGTAGCAAACAAACACACCTACAAACTTGTATGCATTTGAACCACACAGTATTAAAAAAATATGTAGGTGTCGTGTACCAACACAAGAAAACATCTGACAACAGTCTACGCTAATAAAACTGTGAAACATCACAACTACACTCCCAATGTCCGACCTTCCTCAATAGCCTCGTGGTTCATCACTTGCCATTATTTGAAAAACAATGATCACTTTATAACATTTACAAAGGTATCCTCAATTTTTTACAAGTGTGATAAATTAAAATAATTGTATACACTGGATAAAAGGCAATACTATAACAACATTTAAGGTGTAAAAATATACCTTTAGCAAAAATGCTAATTTTTCTAGAGATAGTTGAATAAAAGCAAAAAGTTACATAAATTAGACAGCAGGAAACAAGTGTTACTTGCACAGTCTTAAAAGGCTAGTCAGCATACAAATGTTTTAGTGCCATACTTTCAAGATAAAACTCGGTAACTGAACTAACCGGAACCAAAAATTTCTTACAATATGTTCTATTGTCCGACCTCAAACACAAGTGAATGCTGAAAGTAAACTGACATACCTATTGAAGTAAAATGCTTCACTGCATTCTCAACAATTACAGTCACTTTTCCAGACATGAGTCCTACGGACAGAAGGTGTGCACGAGACGTACAGTAAGAGCCAATTGCACAGTCATATTGAGTAACATCTCCGGTCCCTGTGAGCGAAATGTGAGAAGTTTTCAACGCAAAGATAAGTGAGAGAAATCTAAGGAGAAACTGAGCAGTAAATAGAGGTTAGAATGCAACATGGGACAGAATGATATTCTTAGTTTTAATTTACTGGTAACAGTTTAGGAGGGACATAACCATGGTATAAAGAAGAAACTGCACTGGTATCTACAACATACTTACATGAAAGCGAGTCACATTTTTTAATGGTTGTTTTTTTTTTTTTTCTAAAAAAAATTGATACCCTCAATTCCCTTTGATTCCACATGTCTAACCTTAATAAATAAAAACTAGTGATTTAAATTACTTTTTAAAATTCCTCTGGATGACTGGGCGTCTCAGCAAGTGTATCGGTACTTGCAGAATCATAGAAAACACAATAAATAACAAACTTTTTTTAAATTAGCAATCCATTAAGCCCTATTTTAAAACAGAACATACGAAATACTTCTGCCCAACGATAAGCACCTTAGCGTCTCGAGATGATCGAGTAAGATTGAAGTCAGTAAGCAACCAAAACAGTTTTCGAACTGTAGTACAAAATACATTGGGGATTCACCTGCATCACTAACCATTGTTCAACTAGTAATGAAATCTCAATCGTAAAAAAAAAAAAGGCTGAATCGTCCTATGTGTGTGTGTTTCTACCTGCAAGTACCATCCTGTGAGTACTTGTGCACAATTATTTCAGTTTTAATTGTAATTAGTAGCCTAGCAGCCTTTCCCACCATTGTACGTGATTGTTGGTAAGAAATAACTAATCACCGGAGTGTTGCCTTCTTGCCAATAATTTTTGGAGCTCATTTGTGTTTAAACGTGTACTGTGCGCTGTTGTGATTCAAATATGAATTTTTTTTTAATCTGAGACTGTACTGCACATGGAGTTAGGAGTATGTATACAGAAGATGGCTGGGATTTCCTTGAAGTCGATGTATATATGCCAGTTTTGCGCGAACAATGCTTTATTGTCGCCCAACACACAGCATCGAGTTGATCGAGTAAGGTGTTCGCAAGCGCCTCGTATGGTACTGATACTGTAGAATGAACAGATTTGAATGAAAACTGTTCGTACGTTGAATTAAGATGTAAAGAGAGAACAGGTATGTGAAATACATATGCTATCGTTACATTTAATGAGTAAAAAGGCAATGTTTTACATTAGCATAGTGTAATTTACGTGTTTATGCAAATAAATCTACCGAACATGAAAATACGGCCACATACTATATTGTTTATTTACGCATATGTACGTCGCTGACAATGTGCAACTGTTTGCTTGTAGCAAAATACTAACAAATTTGCACACAAAATGTTAAATAAATAGCAGAAACTAGCATAAATGTTAGTTTAATAATGGTGTTCATGCATAAACAGTTGGCAATGTCGGTACTCACAGAAATGTATTTCAAAACGCAAGCATATAGCTGAGTTTTAATATTATTTAAAAATTTTGTCCCCCAAACAACGTAAACTGCGATAAACACAACACATCTGCTATTCGATAAATTATTTTAATTCTATTGGTCTTCAAACTTCAAGTAAAATACATTGTCTCTTATGGCAGAAACAATGTTATGGTCTACAGTAACCACATGCATAACGTTCAAGCAACAAGGGCACAAATACACTGACTTCAAGTGTTTTTGCATGGGCAGTATACGGCATGGCCACCCCCTGGTACTGCACATGTTTTGAATTGTGGCTTAACCTAAAAAGACCCAACTTTTTTTCCTTGATTCTACCTGACGATGCTCGATCCTTCGATACGATGAGCATCGAAGGTATCTAATCGAAGAATCGACTGGCACATCCCTAATAAAGAGTGAACAACCTGACGCTTGTGGAGATATTCTGGCAGTTCTTGATTGACTGCTGGTTCTCCAATTCTACAGGAATTTTTCTTTTAATCTACCATCTTTTCATGTATGCTGGCAAGTTCAGTGATGCAGATTACAAAATCCTGAATGTTCTAAATTTTTCAAGCGTTACGGCAGTGGTAAATAACACTTGTGCAGTGTTTTAACTGTGCGCCTCAAGTTACTCGGAAGGAAGAGGATTCACAGCCAAACTTAACGTACGTACGAACACATGCACGTACGCTAAGTATTAGAGATTGGATTCACAACAAAGTTTTATCTAGAGACGCGTAGAAAATGTTTATTTTATTACAAAATGTTGGTAACAGATGATCATAATTAAAAAAAAAAAAGAATTAAATAATTTATGACCACCAGATAAATTATTTCTCAATATAAATTAATATTTAACTGAGTCTTATAGTTATATGTGCACATGCTGCATTCACAACCACCACTTAGCGTACGTACATATAATGTAGAAAGTTGAGCAACTCTATTACGTACGTACACATGCGACGATGTGAATGCTAGCATGCACACTCGGTGTTTTGACTTGCACACGTACGTACTCGCGTACACTAAGTGGTGGTTGTGAATCCAACTTAAGGATTGCACTCCCAGAAAGCTGCCTTACACCAGGCTTGTACTGTATTCTCGTAGCAAGTATTTTACAACATCCAAGTATGCACACCATCAATTAAACCTGCAACCTCTTTAATGCAAACCTGAATTGAATTAAATGTTTATAATTTGTAATAATGAGGTTCATATTAACAGATTATTGCAAGAACGATTATGTCCCTAAAAATTATTTTAGGCTGTTTATCTCCAAAATATAAACATTTTTATCTTCTTTTTGTCAGTGGACTTACCATTATATTGTGTTGCAAACCAAAGTTTTACTGAATTTTGGAAGTAACTAATTTATGATCTTACCACAAGATAAAGTAAGTCCACTGTGCATTGAAGCAAGCTTTTATTAATGAGGTTTCGCAGTATTCTTCAAAGTATATTTAAGTAACAGCCTGTATTTACCCTGACTTACAGTAATCTCTCGGTTTAACGACTCTCAAAGGACTGAAAAAAAATCGTCCTTAAATTGAAGTAGTTTTTAAACTGAATGATAAAAGTATGTTGGGACTTAAGATAGGACCAAAAAATACTGTTGTTAAAGTGAAAGAATCATTAAACAGAGAGATCACTGTACTTTAAAGTCAAAAAGTTCTGCCTAATTCTTCAAAGACAGTGTGCGTCATAAAAAAACTCTAATTAATAAATCACAACTAATCTGATTGGTCTCGAGAGAATCGTGCAATACACAATACACAACAAAGCTTTCCAATAGAACACAACCAAGTCAACTTTGTGAAACAACATGTAGAACAAAAAGTCACACAATGATACAGTTAAAAATTTGTTGCCAGCTTCCTGCCTGCTTTTAAAAATGTGTATCTTGTAAATAGGGACAACCTTTCTTCACAAAAAATTTCCGCACTAGATACCACCTATATCATGTGAACATCCGCAGCTCTTCACTTGAACTTCACCGGGCGGATCACCGTTACAAACAAAATGTCTGTGATTAGCTGTAATCATCCCGTCACTGCAGTGTACATGGCTCGAGTGTCTTAAAACGTGGCCAGTCAAGAAATTCTTTTATGACAATCAGGTCTCTGTACCTATGAACTAGAGCAAATTGTAGCCTGGGACCAGAACATTCATGCTTGCAGTTCAGCATACAAACTGATGGCTAAGGTTCGACGTAGTCAACCTACGTCAAACCATTGCCTCTGCCAACACGTCAAACCCTTATTTAACATGGCACGGCTTACCAGTGACTGTTATCAAAGAACTTTGATGAACAAATAACTTCTCAGCAAATTATCACTAAAAAAACCTATTTATGCTTCAGAGTTCATATCTTCCCTCATAGGCTGTAAGCATCTTTGGAACATTTACAGCCCTAGTACATTATTATTCAAGAAAGTTGGCAACATGACAAATGGCATGCTTCGAGTAATGAATTACTAGTTTGAGAAAAAATTTAGGTATCAATATGTATGGTACATACATATCATATTACATAAAATCTAAAAACCTCACTATGTCACTTCCTTTACAGAATAAAATATACATACTATACATAATGCAATGTAAGGATACACGCAAGTCAGACAAAAATAGCACAACTTGTATTTTGTTTGATCACGAGCACGTTCCTACATTCGACACATGCAGTCTGGTTGGCGACGACTGCTCTCGCGGTGCAGCCTGCGGGCACTTGAGTCCCCATACTGGATCCCCGAGCCAATCCTCTCTGGGTCGAGCTCTCCTGCACAGAGGAGAGAGTACACATCATACGAGGCGTCTGCCACCATGCAATGCTCCCGTACACACACACACCAACAGGCAACACACTACACAGCCCCAAGAAAATTACATTAAATTTGATATAAAATGCGTGGTGTAGTAGTGATGCACCTTAAATCACAAAAACACATGTGCACATATTATATTAGACAATAAACAGAACTATATATATATTTTATTTCAACCAACATATCTTGAAAAATACTATACTATCTATTTACCCAAGCGTCACCCACGTATTTTTTCCCTAAAAAACAAAATTGAAAACTTAGGATGCGGGTCATAAACTGAAATCAAGGTTTTTGGATAAATATGGTTTGGAAAAGTCAGGTTTCATATACAGCACAGACTTCCGGAAGCATATATTATAATATAAATAAGAAACACTTTAATATAAGATTGTGGCTCGTTAGCAGTAAATACGCAACACTGGCAATACATTCCACAAAGGTGATGGCCGTGTTTACAGAGTTTATATGGTTTTGACTGAAGTAAATAAAGTATTAAAAATTAGTTAATTATAAAAATTAGGCACAACTGTAATATGTACTGTCTAGAAAAATTAGCCAACACTGTGAAAACTATTTTAAACCAAACTGCCATACAGATTTTTGATACCTGCTCTCGTTTAGGTTTAAAAAGTAAATATTACGAGAACAGTAGTAACAGGGGAACACCACCTTGAAATCTACAATACAAAACTCAGAATTAAACAATGTCACACTTTACTTAGGTCAACAGCCCTCTAACCTATATTGAAATGTCTCAAAACTTTCATTTTTGTGGACACGAGACACAAGTCCAATTCTTTTCTTTAATGATTAAATTTGAACATAAATTTGATAATGGGAAGCCATCTCGTAATATAATAATCACAAAACTACAGTGAACTGATACTGTCCTACAAACATATTTATTACACGATAGTGATAACAACGTCAAGTTTAAAAGTCTGTTTAGTGTTATCAGAACCAGCGACTGAAGAGTCAAGGAGCTCCATGGAGGCGAAAAAAAACTGCTGTCTACGTGGACGGGTGTGCACGTGCATGGGAACCAGCAGCATCTGTCATAGTGTAACTATGATAAGATAGGGTGACACCAAGCATCTTACACCACGTATCACAAATAAAACTTAAAAATGTACAGTCCTCAATCTATTTACTGTACAACAAAGAGAACAAAGAAAGGGTGCTAAACATTGAAGCCTAAACGACATTCTGCATCGGCGATCACTTAAATTAGAACACGGGTACTCAAACATTAGCTTTGTATGTTAATCCGAAACGTCAAGTTTTACGACGCAAACCAAGGACTTAACTTAATTTCAAATAGGTATAGGCAGGTGCCAAGTTATGCAACTTAAGTAAATTTACAGTTACGTAATTTTTAGAATGATGTGCCAACTTGATTAAGCGTGGGATGAGATGACGATAACAAAAAAACACCAACTTGCACGGGCACGTGTGAGTTCGCTATCTCTCTCCCTCTCTATGCTCAGCGTTTTGCTGATGACAGCAGCTGCAGGATTTACGACCACAGTAACATTTCTGCAGATATTGTTTGTACACCGGTAAAACGCTATTAAAGTATATGGATGCATGCTAACTCTAAAGCACAGGATTACAAAAAGCCTTGATAGTTAATTTTTTCAAAACAAGATATTACCTATATGGCTTTGTCTAATACGTAAGTCAACAACTCTGTCGTTACATAATTAATTAGTTAAAACAAGAGCAGTTATTGTGTTGAAAAGATAAGCAAACATGTAGAAAACCATTTAAAAAAAAAAACAACCAAAAAGATTTTTGATAGCTATTCTCATTTAGGATTACAAAATATCGGTAAACAGTATAAACAGGAGAGCTTGACAAAGACAGCACTGGGTGGTTTAAACGATTCAAGATTACAGACGATGCCGCAAGTGTTAATGCAGCTGCTGCAATGAAAATTATTAACTCCTACCATAAATAATCGAGGAATATGAATAGCAGATATTTACATTCAACGAAACTGTTCAATTTTGGAAGCAAATGCAAGAAAGGAAATTCATTTCAAGAGGTAAAAATCTATGCCTGGATTTAAGGTCGCAAAACTGTTATGGTTGGTGCTACTTATTCCCAGAACACGCGGGTGTTTAAGAAAATTGTATATTGTTTGTAATTTGGAAAACTAACACCAAGACCTGGGTTGTACGTGCACTGGTTGGAGACTTGTTTTATAATAATAATAATTTTCCGAAGGTAACTGGATATTGTGCACTTAAAATTCCATTCAAAGTGCTGCTTCTCTTTGATAATGCACCAGGGCCCCGATCAAATATCGCCACCTGCTATTTGCACCAACCTAGCGCAATGCAAGCGCAGAGCAAGTTAAACTGGCATTACTTGACTACGTATTTAATTCTAATGCAGCACAACCAGACACAACACAGGTGCAAATATTGCATTGCATCTACAGTAAAATCTCTTTATAACAACCTCTTTTATAACAACCATCTCTCTATAACAACCGTTTCCTCAAAAACCATGGGGTTTTAAAATAGGGGTTTTACTTGTACAATTAAACCTCTTTATAAAGATCACCCTCTATATAAAGACCCTATTCTAGAGAACCATGAGGGGTATTTATAAAGAGGTTTTACTGTATAAAAAGCTATATTTAATCGGCCCCCTGGCCACCCAGAAGAATTAGACAACTTTGGCTTTAAAGCATATGGTCTATATTATTAGTTACAAACAACACGCTCAGTCAAAATCGCATCTTTATCATGGCACACTTGTCCAGGCACCGTAATTTATTTTACGCTGCTTGCACAACATGTCTAATGAGCTCTGATAACCTCCTCCACAAAAGTTAAGAATCAGCAGAAGTTAGTATACGCGACTGCACCTTGGCCAGGCACCATGATCATCTGAGCTGTGTGTGTGAGTGTGTGAGCTGCAGCAGACAAGTGACACGCAGCGTTATCAAGTTTCTGCCGGGCCAGCTCGGCCTCCGTGCAAGTCACCCTGTTGCACCCCACGTTTGACACAAATAATAAGGTTGAAAAACAATTTGCGTATTACAAGGGTGTTAACAGTATTCTTCTCATTGTATGTACAACTTATTTGCTGTTAAGTTCTGCAAATAGACTCGTTGCCTCTAGAGATTACAATTTAAAAAATACTAGTTTCTTGTGAAGTTAAATTCCAGAATATTACATACAATTAGCTTACAGAAAAATCAAGTTACGTAAAGGACTTACGTACGTAACCATTGCGTAACTCAGCACTTTACTGTACAAAGGCTGGCAA
The DNA here is from genome assembly GCA_003012365.1 of Medauroidea extradentata. Taxonomy (NCBI): domain Eukaryota; kingdom Metazoa; phylum Arthropoda; class Insecta; order Phasmatodea; family Phasmatidae; genus Medauroidea; species Medauroidea extradentata. Next base: position 14,065 of record PNEQ01108603.1, read on the forward strand.
TAATAAAATGTAAAATTTTACAGAATACCAATAACTTTAAATCATTTGGCAATGGTATTCTCAAACTTTTACATGTGTGATAAGAAAACATTCTTATTGCAAAATGTACAAACACACTCAGCAACTACTGTGACCGGCATACGTCCTCTAGATCGTCACTGACAAGTCCACAGCAGCGTGACGACAGAACGGCCCAGCTGAACACGTGTGGACCTAAAACCATTCTGTATTCGGGCTAGAGTAATAGCAAATACACTAGTGACCAAGCCCCACATGAGACACTTTTCCATCGACGACAGATAACAACACACGTGACAATGTGTAATGTAGAGTTTGATAACATGCTGTGTGTGCCGTTAGAGGTAACTTTATATTGTCTGTTTGCCAAAAGGGCCAATATTGCATATTTTAAAATGTGATATTGGTCCTTTTGGCAATATACTGACAATATTACGTAACTGAAATCATATTTTCCGTAAAAATGGTTTGTTACATCAAGTTTAAATTATGTAAGATAAGAGACACAATATTTGCAGAGGAATATTTTTGATGTTTAGATCCAACAACAGATCACTCGAAAAAATAATCCCATCACTCTTAAAATATAATATGTAGTCACAAACTCAAACTGAGGACATTTCAACAAACAACTTTATTTTTCTTTCTTTTCTGTTGTTGCAAAGAAAACAATTTCATATTAAACAGTTACAATCAGTCTTTAAAGTTCCAGCTTTAAATTAACTGCATGTAATTTTTAAGCAAATTATAGCGAGGAAATTTCAACAAACTTGTTACCGTATGGTAAGATCTACAACCACTATTTATTGTATTAATTAAAGCATATTTTTTTAATTATGACAAATGAAACTAGCCACATTGCGTTAAATAATAATTTCAACTTTTCGGGTTGACATATTACGTAGTGCGAGACATCTGGTGAATGATTTGTTGTTTAAAATGAGTTGCTCAAGAAAACTTCATTAGGAAAACATCGTGAAAGGTGACAAATTTATATTATGCTATTCGGTTTTCCACGAATAACACATTAACTAAAGAAATAATGGAAAACTGTTTAGTATTTTCACTAGCTTGTTACATTTTCTTTTTAATTTTTGTTTGTATTTCCGCTTTCTTATTCATCGGATAGAATAAAACATCACATTAACAGCAATTAAAATAGAACATAAATACAAGTATTTGGTGGTGTTTTAATGAATACTTGTGAAGAATTCAAAGAAACAGAATATAGTTTCTTGGACATATTCCATTGTGATATACGTAGATGTGTCAGAGAAAACTAAAGAGAATATAACAACATAAATAAGCAGGGTTAGCTTGAGTCAAGAGATATATATATATACACAACATAAGATACTCCCACAGCACAATTAGCACAAATGCCTGTTTCTATCTAATATGTATTAAGTTATATGTACTTTTATCTGTACATTGCAGTGGAAAAAAGATTTGTATCAATGTTAATATAGGTATGTTAAAAGTGTATGCAAATGTAATTATTTTACCAAAAATATATAACCCGTAGTGCTTTAATAAGTGTTTAGTTGAACATGAATGACTGATCAAATCTGGGGGCAACCCATTACAGCTGCACTTTACTGCATTGAACTGCATTATGGACAAGTCCTTTAAACTTCCTGTACTAGATCCCTGCTATGTTAGAAATATTTCCTTACGTGAACGGACACGTAACAAAAACACACTCTTTGTAAACTTGCTTTATTTTAGGAGCGTGATTCTGCAGTTGTCGTTCATAACACCCTCATCTTAACACATAGTAACAGACTGTACAATTACGAGTTCGCTGCTGTGGATAACCCTTTCCGTATTGCTTTGACTGTTCTTTACCCTCCAATGACTTGCACACAACTAAGTCAGCCGTAGCTGATGTTTGTGGAACAGCTAATAGCACAGCCAGACCTGCGCGTGATTATCTTCCCCCTCGCGGTGCTTACCCTGCTTCCCCGCGCTCAGACGTCTGCCAGTTACAGTATGCTTCCTTGCAAAGCTGACTCTTGCCATATCTTGGTGGAATATCAAACTGTTGTGCAAAGAGTAGCCAAAGACGTGTGGAGACAATGTTAAATTTCCATATACCCTGCTTGTTTGCTCTGTGTTCACAAACATTCAGTCCAATTTTGCAATCAATGGATACCAAGTACATTTAATAAATAAAGTTTTACAGTACTGTTACACACTTTTATTTCAGTACTGTATTTAAATAGGAAAGACATAGAACTGTATTCAACAATTTGCTGCCAACCACAAAAGTGAGGCAACTAATGTTAATGTGAAGTAAATTCAGAAACAGTCAGTGATTGTTTTTGAAAGGTTGAATTTTTTAGTGCTCACCTTATCCCAAATGGCCTATAGGTACTACACAAGTATTTATGCTAGAAAAAATTAAACACTAACTTTAAGGGAGGCCGCGGTGGCCGAGAGGTCAGACCTCTCACATCGCACCAAGGCGATCTGAGTTCAATTACCGGCGGGGTCGGTCCCCGGATTTTCGCATGTGGAAATTGTGCTGGACGATGCCGCTGGTCGGCAGGTTTTCTCGGAGATCTCCCTTTCCCCAGCCCCTTCATTCCCGCGCTGCTCCATACTCGCATCATGACACCCCTCACCAGCGCTAAAGACCTCGATGTTAAGCGCTGACCAAAATCTCTCACTCTCTAACTTTAATAGGACAATGGCGGGAAAGGCGTTAGGCTACTAATTACAACTAAAACAGAAATAATTGTGCACAAGTACTCACAGGATGGTACTTGCAGATAGAAACACACACATATAGGATGCGCGGTCACAACGTTTCGCAGACTACATCTGCTTCATCAGCTGATACGGCAGATGTAGTCTGCGAAACATTGAGACCGCGTGTCCGCGGAGAAATGTGTTCGTCCCATGTGTGTGTGTTTCTATCTGCGAGTACCATCCTTTGAGTACTTGTCCACAATTCTTTCCATTTTAATAGTAATCACTAACTCTAAGTTTAAAAAAACACATTACTGTATCTGTATTTTAAAGGAATAAAAATCAGTCAAAATACCAACACGTACCTAAATGAGTACTGTGTGAACTACGAATTTCCCAATTCCCAAGAAAGCACGACGACTTAAATACAAACGCTGAAGATCGCGGAATAGGTCAATCTAGTGTAGGCAGTGCACTACCACTACTGTACCGCCAAATTTTTTTAACTTATATTATTTCTTTTTGTATTGTGGCATACCGTTATTACCTATAACACAACAATTCATATAGTCTACTACAACATTTCAGCTAACACATTTTAAACCATTTTCTAGCAACACTTTATATAATTTTCTGTGGATTTTTCTGTTGCTTGTACACGTATAATCTTTTAACAGTAAATCATAAATTGGGACCCTACTGCCTACTGTAGTACAGTTATATAATGTCTCTCATGACGTTTGTAAGCTATCATGACCTGCAATATTTCAAGCCATACTGAAAAGGTAAAACATTGTTCCTGCTGCTCCAATATAAACTAGCGAGTGAGAAGCAAACTAACAGCCTGACAACTAAGCCATCGTCTGCTGTAGTGTAACATGCTAAGCAGACCTGCAAGCCAGCGTCAGTTACGACACGAGCTCACAGAGGATATACTGTCTTTATCAGCACATACTAACCACTTTCCTGTGATATTTCCTGCCTTTCTTTCCTTATCGGATAATTCAGTCCTCTGCGACACTTCAAAATCACTTACAGACCTTACTAGGCATAAGAACCAGTTTTTAATTTTACACATGGGAACAGCAGAGCAATTAAGCCAGACTACTATGCTCAATGAGAAGTGTATTGCCTCTATTCGTAATGCGGTACAGGCAGTAATTCCGTAATAGCTTTTATTCCTATGGGAATTTAGGTGGTGAACATAAATTTTGTTTGTGGAATAACATGAGTAAAAGTTTTGAGTTTTACAAATTTGGGTGGTATTTTCCAAAATACATTAGTTAAAAAAACCACATTTTAAGCCATTTTGAGAGGCCCGAAAGTTATATTTCTAACAACCATTCTGCATTTTAACTATAAAAGCAATGTCTGAAATATGTGTTCTTTCTGTAGACAAAAGTAATAGAAATAATTTAAGCAGATATGATCTTTGAAAGAACTGTGCAATGGAAATGCATGACTGGATTTATTTTCTTGGACATACTCTATTGCGAAATATATATTTTGCAACGGAGTATGTCCAAGCAAATAAATCCAGTCAATTTAAGAGGAATTGCGATAAAAGAAGCAAGTGTGACACTGTGGAACACATGTCAACAGCTGTAGTAAGAGGGACTAAAAACATCATAGTCACCCCACAATAGCAACAATTAACCAAAACAAACCCATTGTCATCTCAGTAGCATCACTTAACCTAAATGAGTGTCATTTTTGTGTCTACTTCAGTGTCCTCTAATCTTTGCTGTTGATAAACTGTTTGATTTACAAATAATTAATTTCTTGTCAAAGATGTTTTACCACAATAAACATTGAAAATTGAATACTTTATGTCATTTTGCAAAGAATTCATTACTTTAGAAATTTCAAACATAAATAGGACATTTTGCAAAACACTGTGATTTTTAACACTGTGAAAAACAGTGTCTGTATTACCAAGTATTACTGGAATAATACTGAACACTATAAACCAATAATATGTTATTAAGACATCTTACTGAACCTTGAAGTAGACTGTACATCCCATGATGTCTCAAAGTAACAAGAATTAAAGAGGAACAATAAGCACAATGTTATGACTATAATAGAGACTATATTATGATAAGTAAATCAATAATAGGATTGTTGTAACATTGTGACTCTGTTAACTTACCAGTTTCTATTTTGGCGAGGATGGTTTTCGAGCACTTCAAAAAAGCTTCTTCAACATTTTCACCCGTCTTTGCACTTGTTTCCAGGAACATTAGCTCTGTAGAAGCAGAAACACACACATGTAGTGGTCCTACGAATGGTTTTCAAACATGTGTTACTATATAAGTTAAATATTACCTCTACCACCAATACTACTACAGTAATACTGTATCAGATGGTAAAAATATGGAACATCTGTCCCTGAGATTTTGTTAACTTAACCCGCAGCAAGCGACTCAATACTTCCTATACTTGACGAGCAGGTAGCAAAGCAGACTTTCAAAGTGCTCGACTAATTATAAACAACGTGTACTGTATTGTTTTACACTTTAGTCATCATTCTAGTAGCACAACAGTTCCAAAATCATTTATAAACTAACCATTCTCCTGCGCGAAGCGACTGGCCTCCAAGAAGGTGACCTCCCGCTCCGCGTCCAGGTCTCGCTTGTTGCCCACCAGCAAGATGACAATGTTGGGGCTGGCGAGCGTGCGCGCATCCGACAACCAGTTGCCCAGCGCGTTGAATGACTCTCGGTTCGCAATGTCGTAAACTAACAGTGCTCCGGCTGCTCCTCTGTAATAGCTGCGCGTCACCGACCTGTGCTCCAAAACAACCACCAAGATTTTGACTTTTGGCCTGTACGTTTACCTAATCATCACAGAAGCAATGATAAACATTAAAAAAGGCAGAAATCTTTACACTCTGACCTCTCACAAAATACTTTAGAGTGCCCGACGTTTGTTAAAGTTTACGTACTAATAATTCAATTAAAGTCGTCCCAGATTCAGTCACCACATTTACTGTTCACAATTTAAAAGTAAAATAAAATTATGGGACACAATGTCCAGTGCCTCTTTAGTGTAATCAATATGACATACTTAATGTGTTTTACTTTTTATTAGTGCTACTGTACAATAGATGCAACTCGTGCTATCATGCTGTACATATGCAACAATTACTTCAAGTTTCCTATGGTTTCCATCCCACGCAGTAACACAATATTGGGCTTCCCCTTCTACTTGTGATATGAAGGTTACCTCACCCCTTTCCCCTCCATAAAGATGATACTTTAGCCCTCAGAAATAGTCTGCAGGCCTTGGTCCTTCAGTAGATGTTATCAGTTTAGTGCAGGCAGAGTTTTGAAGATGTTGCTGTTAACTTTGTCAAATTACAAATACACTCAGTTATTTCTCTGTTCATTAACATTTATTGTTTTTACTTTAGGAGATGGTTTGAAATGACAACAGTTTTATCTTTAAACTATGCCATAAAAAAACACAACTCCTGTCAAGTTATCAACAAAAAAGTTCAGTTTTGCAAAGTTTCAACATAAATGAGATGATCAAGAATAAACTCTACGTGTGTTCTTTACAACATCAGGCGCAGCAACAGACCCATTGTTAGTAGTAAAGGAACAAGAAGATGTCAAAATTGATTTTGGATAAATAATATAACAGGGACTGTATTTATCTATCACTTTGTTTTACAAAATATTAGGTGTATTTCGAGATTCTGTATTATAGATATTATGTTAAACATTCTAATTTCATATTTTATTACATCCAGTTTCCAAACTGTTGGCTTCATCAAGTGAAATGGAAAATAGATTTATTGTACAACAAATTTTATTAGAGTTACGAGACACTTCTGTTTGTGGATTGAGCAATTTGCAAAAACCTAAATAAAAGACATAAACTGTGTGGTATAAATTCACACACTTCTTGAACAAAGCACTCATTTACACATTGTCTCCAGGTAGACTGACAGGTACAAATAAACAAAAAATACTTTATACTCTAACTATATGTTGCAAATGTGTACGTATGTTGTAACCAAGACCTTGACTCGACACAACCCTTCTGCGGTTGCGGTATGTCGCCTCTGAGGGAGGATGTGAAAGGAAGCCGTCGCCGGCTAAGACGGGCTGTGTCCCTCGGAGATCGCGGGGTTTCGGCCCGAGGCGTGCCTCAGTGAGTGAGCTGAGGGGAGCCACGCTCGGATCGTGCAGAAGGGGGCGGAGCGCTTCTTTACTTGGGTCAGGTTATACTTCACTCACCTGGTATGTTAGAACAACTCCCTCAGCAACCGTTGTTTGCGTTCGCTCAGGGGCTGGGGTTCCTGCCGCGCTTTGCTCTTAAGCTGTTGGACACGTCGGTGCGCCGGAGGGGCGTCTTGATAGGACTCAAGAGCTGTGGTGGCTTGCGGGTCATGCGGCGTAAGATACGACTAAGGCTATGTTGGTTGCGTTTGCGTGGGCGACGTTTCCTGGGAGGCAAATTCTGCTCGTCGGGGCGGGAGCGCGTGAGCGCACGATATTGTTCACGACAGAAGTCCTCAAACGATAACTGTGGCCCGGGGATCTTCTGAGGGGGAGGTATCAAATGCGGGTCTGATATGGGTGTCTGAACTAGTTGGCGCCTCTCAAGGGCGGCCCTTTCTCTAGGCCCGTGTAGAGCACTGATTTCACTCGCACTAATATGTATCTCTAGGATTTCCTGGGTGTTACTCATTTAGAGATAAGAGATAAATAACAATGATGACAAAATATTCGGATTGCACTGATGTATTATATCCCAATTGCACACGAATTACACTCACTATACACAAGTTCTTATGACACAATAATACACTGACTGAATTACGTGAAACTTCTTAATCTGAAATATACTGGTCCATATGCTCGGATGCTGTGCGATACATATACGGGTACTTTATAGATACGCGCCCTGATACACGTGGTATTTCCTCAAACTCATAGATAACACATACTTCCGGGAGTAGCGCACCGCGCGGTGGCTATAGCGTACTATAGGGTGTGTTCCCTTTTATGCCGCGACGCGGGAGATATGCGTGACAGCGTCCCTTTCGTCCTTTCTCTCGGCACGGCCCTAATAGTGTACAGGTAAGAGGGGTGAGGGTCTCCCTTTAGCAAGAAGTCGCCTCGGTAGGGGGTTGAGGGTCTCCCTTTAGCAAGAAGTCGCCTCGAGGATGGTTGAGGGTCTCCCTTTAGCAAGAAGTCGCCTCGGTAGGGGGTTGAGGGTCTCCCTTTAGCAAGAAGTCGCCT
>PNEQ01108604.1:0-17300 GCA_003012365.1 Medauroidea extradentata
TCGTCCTCCGTTCTCCGTTTCAGAAGGTTGGTCCGCTCCTCTCGTGGCCGGCAATGGCGCCTGCGTTTCTTCCTTTCATTTTGGTAAGTTTCTGGTCTGTTCACTTTAATTTGTTTCAAGGTTTTCGCGTAAATTTTTCGCTTTCTTCCTAATATTGTTAGTGCTAGGTGCCATTTCGGCCGCGAGGGGAACGTTTCCAAGTTTCAATTTAATTCTGTGCCATTCGACTCAGCCAGGTATCTGAATAATCAATTTAAATTATGCCATTTTGGGCTTTTCCTGTTGAAGTTTGTAACAAAACTAAATTTGTATTCTAGTCAATAAACGTAATTGTTTTGAACCCTGCCTTTAAGTAAATTTATTAGTGGTTAGTTGCCTCGCCCCACTGTTTTGTGTATGCTGCCAGCTGAGTGCAGAGGGGGGGAAAGTAAGGACGATTGGGCCTGACGGGTGTGTAGGACGTGCCCGCCGTATACAGGCAGACAGCACTTTGTTTTGATATAACACAAATTGAGTTTAGTCAGTCAGTGAGACGGGCTCTAACTATACAAAATATAAAAATTTAGTAAAACAGTGCACAAAAAATGACATTTGAAATTCATCAACTTTGATTTCTTTCTTTCTACAGAATCATATACACATTTATTAATTGTCTATGTTTGCTTCTTTTAAACTTACGTAACCCCTTTAATCATAGCTTGTGTTAATTATGCAGTTTCCTTTAGGTCTTGTTCCTCGATGCCTTTTTCAATCTTTCATTAGCTTCAGTCAGCAGCTTTGAAGCTTTGTCAAGAACGTCATCTTGTTCTTTTCACATTTTTACGAGTGCTTCTTCATCTTTGGCGATAGATTTCCCTTCATATGACGCTCCTTCCTATTTTCATCTTCAGCTACCCTTTTCTCTTCCTCATTGTTTTTCTTCTTTTCTTTTTCTTCTTCCTCTCTTCGTCTTTCTTCCAAGTAAGCATTGTAGCTCTTATATGCTACACTTCCCATGTCAAGAAGTTCTTTGCTGATGGGATTTAAGTATGGCTTGTCATACATTAACAAAGTACTTTTGACATCAGAGTATTCAATGTTCATTCTGACATTGTAGCCCTGGAAGGTGTTAAGGCTCTACATGAAAACGAGAAGATCCTTTCCGCATCTGCATTTCCATGTGACAGTGAAAGTGCAGCTTTTACCACTTTTGTCACTATTGAGTATTTAAGGCTGCCATTGAAGTCTCATTTTTCCATAAACTGTAGCCAGTACAAATTGACATGCTTATTCCATGATCCCTCTTCATCGCGCTGAAGTTGCAACAATTTCCACTTATCCAACAATATGTCTATAGACACCTCCTATGGCATTACTTGTGCAACTTCAACAATGCTGTGTCAGCTGTTTGTAGAAGTTCTTTCCTTGGATGGAAGTGGAAAAAACTTTTGAGCACTGGGGAAGACAGACAAGAGTTTTTCATTGCATGTTTGACACTCTCAGCATAATGCTCTTAAGCTAGAAAACAAGAAACTTTTCAATCATTTCCTGTAACTGCCTGCAAAATTTTATATTTGTCGTAGCTAAACACAATTTCAGTAGCAGGAAGTAAATGTTTTGAGTTGAGAAAACCTTCATAGTACCGGTATTCACATTTTAATGTTCTGAGGAAATCTTGTTTGCATATTCTGCCAAGCAAAGTTCTCACTTGAGAATTTAACCTTGACTCAACATATGTATTAGGGGCTCCTCTTTCTGAAAAAAAAAAAAAAAAATCTGTTACGTGGCTAAAAGCATTGTACTAGAGATTATAAAGATGACTTCAGCCTTTATAGTCCCTGTCATGTAAGAATTTCACTCACAATCCTTTTCACAGCTGTTGCCATATAATAAGCATTTTTTTTTTTCTCTTTCGCAAGTATTTTTTGCACAAACACACTCAGCTGGCTCTGAAACTGTGCTGTACATAAAAATGAAAAGTATTTTAATGTAGAAATTTATACACATGTGAGTCTTCAGACCTGTCAAAAACTGGAATTTTTACGTAGGACAGACTATACTGCAGGTTTCTTCAGTAGTCTTACAACCTTTACGTAGCCTGGTTTTGTTATCAACTCATATTTATTTTTTGGGATGAAGACAAGGAAATATTTTAAATACATTCATTGGGGCATAGTTCAAATTGATACCAAAAAGGTACAAATTTTTATTTGTTTTAATGTAAATACAGTAAACAATGTATGTACAGTGTGATAATTTTTTAAAAATAACGTAAAAAAAGTGCCAAAAAGTTACTAACCACAAAAAAAAAGTGACTTGTTACTAGTCCTGCAGATTTTACAATAGATAAGTGTGGGAAATACTTCTGGGATAAAACAGTGCATGTGTTTTGTAATAATAATAAAAAAAATTCACTACAGTTCAAAGCTGATACATTTGCGGTGAAACACAGTTTACAGTGAACTTGAGCTGACAGCTCTGTGACTAGATAGTCACCCCCTACTGCAAAAGCAAGTTTATTTTACTTACAGATATTACATAGGCTGCTCATAAAGATAGTCTGGTAGACACTGAAATGTTTGACAATTCTCAGAGTACTCTCAATCTTCAGACTAAATAAAATTGGTAAATCCTTTACAGCACAGCTGGCTACAGTCCGGTGCCATTTACTCCCAGTCCCTCAACTGTTACGTGCAGATTATATTTACTAATCATACATACACATTAGCAAAAAAATATTTTAGGGTTCAACAGCTTTCTCAAATATTTTTTGTTCGCTTGCAATTCTTTCACATACACACACGTGAATGTAACACATGCACACACAAAAAACAGAAACATGCAAGCAGACACACACAGACAAAAAATTGCCAGTAATTTTTATATTTTCAGCCCATGGTCCAAGCTGCTGCACATCATGCAATAATAATATACACCAGATTATATCAATAAAGTAATATTACAATATAAGCTGAACGGCACATGATTTATGTGACACGGATAATGGACGACTCACGCTCCATGATGGAGTCCTCCATCTCATCAGGTGTGTCCAGGTCTGGGCTCAGCAGCTCGTCCAGGTCTGCATCATCCGGGGACACCATATCGGTGTCAGACAGCCGGCTCTCCCCAGATGAGACATTGTCCTCGTCCGCATGCCCCGTGAAGATCTCCTCACTGACACGTATCTTGCGGCGTCCACCACGCTGCGGTGGCACCAGCGTCCCGGGTCGCTCTGCTCGTCCACACACATCACCAACATTCTTACGACCACAACACAGGTATATGTACAAGAACTCAAGATACATTATGTACAAAATGCAGAAGAACTGCAGTACATCATGTTTTACTGGTATTGTTTGGTTATATACCAAAATACTGAAGGTAATGGTATATCCCAACAGCAAAGAATTCCACTCACACGGCACCTTGTGCCAAGTCACTTGTAGGGTAAGTACTGACATACCCCCAGTTCAGTCTCTCTCTACCATGTGAAAATTCTGGGTGGTTGCATCCACTCACACTGCAGCAAAAAAACAAGAAGTCTCTGTTGTTGATTCATCAATCCATCAAGAGGAAGATAAATTGGCTGATATTAAGTCCCTCCCATCTAACTACAATTTAGTCTTTTTGTCAGTCTAAAAATCCATTACGAGTAGTGAGGAATCGGAAAGTTTTCTTAACCTTCTCCTTCATGGCTCAGCATCCAATTAGCCTTGAAGTTAACAAGGAGAGATGACTAAAGCAACAAAGTGAAACACGCTTGATCAAAAGAAACCACGTCACCACTGGTCTTTGACAGATAACTTAACATACAAACACTTAAGTAAGGATTAGACTAGCAAAATGAGCAGTGTAACCACTTTGCCACTCTAAAGCCCTACAACTCTGGTGTGTTACAAGGTTGAAGAAGGCATCTGCTCCAAACCGTATGCAGAAGTGATGGTGGTCAAGTGATTGGAAAATGTCTCCGATGCAACTGTGTCCCTTGCTCAAATGCAAACAATTACTTGAGGCAAAGCAGTAGTTATGAAAAATTAATTTAAACCAAAATTCCTTTAGAAAACATCCAAAACATGGTTTGTAGACCTTGCAATTATCAGCAGTGCTGCTTAGCCATAATTTTAAGACTATAAAGAAGACTGCCAAAGTAAATCCAAGTCACTGTTTTGGAGCATATTGAAGAAGAAAGGAAATTATGTTGCCTTCATATGAATATCACAAAGTGAGTTATACAGTCAGTCTGTGGTGACTTCACCTTTTAAGGAATTATTCAATAGCTGCATAATGTATCAACGTCAGGAAAACTAACACTTAAATGGCATAATTTAACGAAAATCAAAAAACATCTATAAAAATAATTTTATCCCACATAAAAAAAGAACACTTCAATGAATGCAACATTCATATAACATAGATTATATAGATACACGGTTTTAGTAGGTTCATTTTAATTCAATCTAAGAAAAAGCATTTCATCATGAATTATCTCCTGCGCTGCTCTAGCTCATAGCTGGAAAGGAGATAAGTGAAATTCTAAGGTTCTAAAGAACATTGGTCCAAACATTCCGCCCACTTTGTTAACTTCAATTAACAACATTTGTCACATTATCAGTTAAACTCACAAAAACCAAATCAGCAAAATTGGCACTTTTTTTTTTATTATTTCAGTCATGCCTGAAATGGCAATGGTCAAACTTTAGACTTTGGACTATTAAGATTGCCAGTTGTAGTTTTCACCAGCACTGTCCACACAAGTCCATCTTCACCAGGAAATGTTTCAATGATATGGACAGGTTTCCACCGCTGGGCTTGGTAATTTCTCATTTTCATGATGACCAGTCACCTACCTGCAGATCTGACTTCTTCACCCACCACTTCTACCGATACAGGCGCCTGGAGATATACTCTGCTGACAAATGCTGCCGGAAGTGTTGTACCAGTTGCCATCTGGAGACATGGTTAAGTCTCTATACTGCATCTTCACATTGACACATCAAAGTTGCATCGCTTCCTTTGTGCCTCCTCAAAGCCTCCTGACTGTGGCTGCTGCCCTTCCCCCCTGCTACCCTGACCTCTATACACCGCCTGTGTCGTCAAAAGGGCTGCCCTGAAGTCAATGCCGCCGACACAACCCGACATGCAGCTCACCCAGTACGACAGGTGCTCCAGTCATCCCTTGTGGCTCGTGCACATTCCGTCCCTGCATCTCCTCCCCTGCGAGGCGGGGTGCCCAGAAGTTGCACCTGTCACTTACCACCTCACTCCAGGCCAGTGTGAAAGTTTATAAAACAAGTACAGAGCGTGGTGAATTTTTGTCAGTTCACATCCTGTTAATGACTGCACTGGGGTTCTTGCCAGAACCCGTAAAAGGTTTCAGTCTCTGGCAACAAGCGAACCTTCACTGTCCATCCACCATGCTGAAATATGAGATCCATGCACGTGCTGCTGGATACTCCACCGCTGCCACCAACACCACGCCGAGTAGTCACTGCACCAGAGTTCTGGACTACCCTCGCCCTCGACACCTTTTGCAAGGCATAGGCTGGGGCTGTTTTCAGTAATAAAAACGTTCCACCGAACCCTGTGTTCATCCTTCTCCCTTAGCTTCCTTACCTACACCTCTCTGACCCCCCCCCCCCAATTACCCATTCCTTTTTCCTTATAGACTCTGGCTGCGGAGTATGTCAAAAGGATTGCACATTGCTGCCCTTCAGGCTTCCTCCGGAGACAGGTCACGAGGAATCGCTGGGGCTAAGCGGTACTCTCGCTAAACTCTCTGATGGTTGAACGGTACTTGACGCTAGCTCAAGGCATTCCACTTAGGAAAGGGAGTGTGTGAGGTGAGCTGCCAACATCGGCTAATTTGATCAGTCACGTAGCCCATGCTACAGCCCTCACATTTCCCTGGAACATTTCGTTAGTCGCAGACATCATGCCAGGGCGCCTAGCATTGGCCCCCTGGAAGCCAGCCACATGTATTTGTTAGTATTTAACCTTTGCCTCTCTCATAACATAGTGAGTAGGAGTTTGTTATCCAATTGACTTGCCAAAGGAGGATAACCCTATCGTTGTTCCAAGAGCCTCATGCCCTGGCATAGGACAAGAAGGCCACACAGGCCATCAGAAGGCAGTCGGATGAGGTTATATCCACTAAGATGGTCTATCAGTGGCTGCGGGAAGAGGCTGCACAAGCCCGATACGCCCTATCGCAGAAGTCACCTCTGGGAGGAAGTACCACCATTCCCAGAGATCAACTGATCCCAGGGTCCATATTCTACCACAAGTGCAGTTTCGGCTGTCTCACAAAACCTCGGACTGTGTCCTCACTCCCCCCTTCCCTTAACAGGAATACTCCAAACCTGCCACACCTGACCCTGCACCTACTCCTCCCGCCGCAACTCAAGCACCTGCCCACCTACCTCCAGACAGTTTTGCTCCATCCTGACAGTCCACTTTTCCCGCCATTTGTTACCTCCTCCACTATGCCAGGACCAAGGCTTATCGAGATCACTGCATCCAATTCAGCAAATGGATACTGGCAATAAAAATGACACCACCATTGATTCCCTATACCAGAGATTGCACCTGGCTTCACCAACCTCTAGGGGAAAAAGGGGGGGGGGGGTAAATTTGCCCTACGAGTGTGGTAAGAGTTAGTCTGGCAGTATCTTCCACCCACCTTCACCAAGCTTGTATGGCATCAACGTTCAGGTACTGTCAGTAGACCATCTCCAATCAAGAAATGTCCTGGAGTAAGTGCACTTAAATCACTTGGATTGTAAGTGAAGGCAGTAAGTGGCAGTGAATTGAGACAATCTTCAACTGATGTCGACACTGTGTACAGCTCTTCGAACTTTAGGGAGCAATTACCAATCACACGATGCAAGCGGTACTTCATACTTTCCCTATGACTTCCCACAGCCCTCTCTTGATGGTATGCAGATGGTGGATTAAAGTTCCAAGACATGCCTCGCTCACAAAACACGAACTGTGCTATATAATACTTGTATATGATATTGCTCCTACCCTTACAGTTGTGAAGACTGTGCGGGCCTGCATAATCAATGATACAATGCAAAAAAATGTTGAGCAGGATGTACTCTAGCAGTTGGAAGATCAACCATTAATTGCTCTGCTGATTTTGCTTAATGGTGAAGGGACCTCATATATTTTTGGAAATTTTTCTGATGTTTCTAGATTCAGGTATCCAGTATTTTTTATGAATAATCGCCTACATATATTGTAGACCAGCATGAAGATTATTTACATGAGTATCAAATAATACTATCTCAACAAGCTTACTGTTTTAAGGATGCTGGCTTTATTCAGATGACTGCCCACTCTGAGCACCCCATCATTATCAAAAAATGGACACAGACTAGCAATGCAACATTTTACATACGCTTGCTTATATTTCTTGCGGCACTGTATTTCTGAAGAAAAACTTTCACGTTTTGCAGTTGTCACCCAATAGAACAAAGCCCGATGAAGTTCCTCTATGGTCAGGGAAGAAGACATATTTCTTTCATTCCTTGTTCTACAAAAATTTAAACGCCAGGCAGTTATTCTCTGAAGTCTACTCAATGATGATCTGTCTAGAATGGAAATACCAAATCTGGCACGAGCTACAGTCACTACTCGTCTTTGTTCAATCACAATAAGGTGCATGTTGGCATCTCCTACTGTCTTATATGGCAAATCATGTTCCTGCAGCCATGCTGAACCAGACCACCACAATGGATGACAGGGCAGTTCTGGTGTATAAAACCCTAGATTTGCACAATCTGCATGATTGTTCCCACCATCAACAAGACACCACTGGAATGTATGGTCCTGGATCACTAAAATGCTATCCACAAAGGTCTTTCAATGTAAGTGGTGATGCTACCCATGCGAGTACAATGGGCGAGTGTGTAAATGCTAATGCATTCATCACTTGAACTGTCAACAACTTCCTCACTGCATCCAGCAGCTTAGCAATAAGCACTGCACCACATAGTTGCAGGTGAGGTATGGACACTTGCTTTACAGATGCTACTTTTGTTTTTCCAGCTACCAAGTGCACCAGAGTGGTACCATCTTCTTTGCAAGATCTTAATGACACGACAGCAACATAGAACATAGGCTGCTTCCAATGCATCACAAAACTATACAAGTTCCATGGAACTAGACGTTGACAATATTATTTGCCTATCTATTTTAACAGTTTTCTGAATAGAGAGTTCATTGTTATACTCCCCCCACATGTCGCACACATAATTGAGAAGAGACTCATTCCACTTCAACTGCAATTCCAAGAGGGACTGAATCAACAATTTTCCACTAATTGTTACCAGTGATAGCCAACCCAATGGGTTGAACCTTTTAGCAAACTCTGAAAGCAGAGCATACTTGGTCATAGTTTCGGTGTCGCTGGACTTACCGACTCTGCAAACTTTTCGCTGTATGGATGCTACGTCACTCCCAGTGCCTTGATTGATGTATCATCAAACTTCAAGGGTACAACAGCACGTCTCAAATAAGATGGCACTGCATCCATGATTTCTGGAGAATTATTGCAAATGGAAGCTTTCTTATTCAATAACTGGATAAGCTGACTCTGCAATTGTACTGCTTCGTTGACACTGTCCGCTCCAAAAAATTCTTGTCTGCAACATGCACACTAATTTGGCGATACATTTTAGCAATACATGCTACCAGGGGAACTGTAAGCTCCCTAAATTGTATAAGCGAGTAAATATCTCATCTTACTGTTCGGTACCATTCAGAAATTTATCGTTCAACGATATCCTTGCTTTTTCCTTTGCAAATGCACTGAACACTAACCTCAGTTTTCACAATATTGCTGCTGTCCTACATTACAGCCAGGTGAGGAATGTAATACACACATGTCTTGAAGACATACCTCTGGGTCATCTACAGAAAATTTGCAGCATATGACCCAATGATCCACGAAATTATGATCCAATTGGCATCTGCCTGGCTGTTGTATTAGCTGTCTTTTTGGTCCGAGTAAGTTTAAGACAGGCAAGCTGTGCAATTCTCTAAACTCTCGATCATCTCAAAATGGTAACTTCACTACATATTTTCCTGTATCATCTATTTTATGGGTTGTGTTCAAGTGACATTAACACAGTATTTCTACTTCAGTAAGCATGTTCAATGAATTTATCTCCTCCAGTTCCAAAAAAAAAATTAATGGTTTATTCACATCTAAATGTACATAAAGAGCAGTTGCAATTGGCCTCCATGTGTCAACTGGTCCAGATAATACCCATCCAAATACAGTCTCACTTGCCACTTGAGATCCTGCTGGCCCAGTGCAAAGCCCCAGTTGAAGTAAAAATGGATAGGTAACAAATCAATTCTTCCTGGTAAATAGACAGTATGATCTGCCAGTTTCGGTCCCTAAAAATGTGACCATGGTACACTCCTAGGTGCAAGTGACAAATGCAGCTGTATTTCTGAATCACTATCACGTTTTTCTGTCACTAAAATACCAGTACTGAATCCCAATGTTCAACTGGCTGTCCAAGAACCTTTAATAGCCTGGAACACTTTACCACATTACCCAATAAATTACCACATTACCCAATAACCTGCGCAACCTTACAACAGACTCTGATTGCATTGTTGGCTATGAGATAAAGTGTTTTAAGGTTGAGTTAATCAACTCACATTTATTTTCACATCTAGCATTCAGAATTTTCCAGGCTTCATTGTAATTAGCACTATTTACTGGTATACGTTTCAGAAGTGTTACTGCTTCCCAGTGTAACAAACCTTTCAAACATGTATTGCAATTTTTGTGCACCAGTCATCAGATTTTTATGTTATGCACAGCAGCCTCAAACAAGTTTTTAACCAACAACCACTCTTGAAGGTTCACACCAAAAACAAGCAACTGCAAATTAGGTAACCTAACCTCACTTCTGCTGCTGTTACTGCTACTCATTGTCATTTCATTACACTAATTTTTTTTTAATTCTACCTCTGCTGATTCCACAAGCAGTGTTGTCAAATGCTCTTCAGCTTCACCTAAATCTACTTCATGAAGATTGTATTCTTCATCATTTTTTGCTTCCGAGCAGATGCTTGCCTATAATTTGTCAAATACCTTTATCATTAGTTAAATTCTTTTTCTATACACCATAATTGCACCTGCTTCACCAATTTTAATTTTTTCTACTCTTTCTCTGCACTAGTCACATTTGCCTTGCTAAAATTGCTTCCATTTTACCTACAACATGTTTAGACACACATTGGCATAAAAACAACTCCCGAAGATATTTAAAGCCAATCTAAAACAGCTGATTACACGTATCCATGACCCAGAGGACAAAAAATTATTTGTGTAATTCTCTTCAATAGAGAATGCATTTAACTAAAGCAGAAAGATGGCAAACGTTTCACATAAAACCAAAACAATTGGATATCACACAATTTAATTCCACATTTAAAAAAATGAACATGTCAGTATAGCGCCCATAGAACATAGAGTATATAGATTCATGGTTTTAATAAGTCTCTCTCCTTTGACTCAATCTAAAAAAAAAAAAAAAAAAAAAAAAAAAAAAAAAAAAAAAAAAAAAAAAAAAAAAAAAAAAAAAAAAAAAAAAAAATTCAAAATGAATTATCTCCTGTACTGCACCAGTTCGTAGATGTTCTGGAGGAAATGAGATAAGTGAAATCCTAAGGTTCTAAAGAACATTGGTCAAAACATTCCGTGTTTAAACCAAAAATTACCTTAGGTCCCTTAACTGATATGATCGTCACAGTTCCGTTAATTTGCACATTTTCTATTAGCCTTACTAGTAAGATGTCTCGAGAACCACTATCACTTGTGAAGTAGGTAGTTGATAACTACATAAGTTAATTCCTTAAGTTCCGATGCACAATGAAAATTTATTAATGGAAATTGGCGGGCACATGCCATACACAACCGATACCCATACAATATTTCAGACGACATCAGTAGCTATGAAATAGCAATGTGTACCAAAATACCAATAGAAAGCATCCAGAGCTGATTTGTAGACCTTGCAAATGTCAGCAACACTGCGTAATAATTCTAAGACCATACTGAAGAATGCTAAAGAAGAAAAGTAATTGTTTTTGGAGCATAGAGAAGAAGAAAGATAACTATGTTGCATTCATAAGGGTATATCACAAAGTGAATTAGTCAACTAGTGGTGACCTACCCTTTTTAGGAATTATTTAGCAACTGCATAATGTCTCAACGTCAGGAAAACAAGCCAACCTAATTGTCATAATTTTAAGGTGGTGGTGGGGAAAAGCACTTATGAAGAAAATACATGATGATGTCTGCAAAAAAAACACAGCTGTGAGACCAAAATGCATAAATGACCACTATGTACAAAGATATGACCAACAACAACAATGACTAGAAAATCAGATGCAAGAGCTTGGCCAGTACAACGAAAAGTGCATTATGTATCGTGTGTACTGCATCATCACAGGAGTTATTCAGTATCACAACCTCTTGTACCACTCACACAAATCCACATTTACTTCCAGAGGAATACTGTTTATGTGTACTGGCAAATAAATCTTGGATACAATTTATTACAACTGTGAATTCTTTTGTACCATAAGCTTTTAACAGTCAGAGCTGGATTAAATCAAGGAGTGGCATCTACGCACTATGAGCTGGTTGCTGCAGCATTTTCCCGCACTCCAAAAAAGAAATACACAACACATTCTTCACATTACATACATCTTATAAATTTAGCTGATAACCACTCCCTACCATAAATCTTTTACAAGATGGGGAACAATAACCAATAATGTAGTTTTTTACAATGCAATCTGTACCTAACCAATTTTTTAAAATAAAAAACTATACAATTTGATGGAAAAAATTTAACTGTAGAAAAATTTACTTTTAACATTGCAATCAAGAGTATTTTGAATTAAAATTAAATATGTACTCAATTCAAGATAAGAAAAAATTTAATTATATCATATTTTGTGAAAATGTTATTTATGTAGAAGAATATGACTATATTTGAAACTAAATGAACGTATGTACTGTATCATAAATTTCTAAAACTGTAATATACTGTATTTATTTGTGTTCCCACACTCATAACTAACAAGATACATACATATGTTTTTTTTTGCACTGAAGTAAAATTAATAAATCTTCAACACACAATCTGGCTACCCTGAGCCTTATATGTTATTATGCCAATACAAGGGCCTAACACAGAAAAGTTGCAAATTTCATCCTTAGAAGATCCAAACAAGATGACAGACATTAGGTGGTTACAAGAAACCAAGAGGGTGGTGTGGGTAGGACAAAATTTCTGCTAAAGTGACATTTATAAAATATTTAATATATCTATGAAATATGTAAGCTTTTCTCATATTTTGGCCATCTTGAAACACTGACTTAGTTGCAGGCATTAATGTATAACCTAGCGTCGACAAAACCTGGTCATATGACTGAACAAATCTACCTTACTCCAGCTTATAACTTATGTCAACCTATTACTGACCAATAAAATAAGTAATTTTAAATTTAAATAATTTTCAAACATACTTAAGAAACAATACATTGCAAATTGAAAAAAAGCAATGAACAACAAACCTGAGTTATGAGTATGTCTGAGCAGTTAGTGCGAACAAGCAGCATGCACATGCAGTTACTAGTTACATACAGACAACAAAACATCTTGTGCTATGTTACACCACAATATAACAGTACCTGGAAGCAACCATCTCAACAAATATATACAATACACACACCCAACATACCATATTACACTACACAACATTAATGTTACTGAACATGTTAATTAAATTTCAAAACTACCACTCTGAAAAATAAAACAATACTGTATTTGCATAGTTAACGTTGACAATTTTACATTTGCTTGTTACGTATTTACAAGAACATAAATATTTTCTTATATTAAAAAATACTTTGCTGTGTACATTCATGTAAAAACTAACCAAAAACATGTAAATATTGAAAATTATACATAACATAAAAGTATTTCTTTAACATTGAGTTTACGAAACATACATGTGCTGATGTGGTAAACGTCTTCAAATCCCAATATTTGTAAGATGAACGACTTCCTGTACAAACAAGATAAGAGGATCTGGCAGACGGCCAAAGATTACAAGAGAGAGATAATATTCACACAATGGATAACATGCTATGGTATACACCACTGCCACTAGTGACACACACAAACCGTACAACAAAATATAACAAGTCACAACTGAACAGTGTTATGCGGAAGGCATTCCAGCCACAAACATAAAGTAACAGACAGAAAACAAGTTCCTTTCTTATAAGTACATTAAAACTTCAGTAGCTAAGCAACCAAAGTCAAACAGAGGTATGGTATTTGAAAATAAGAATATATTACTTAGCAAAATAATAAAAATTTTTTTAGTAACAATTTTTATATGCTACTTTATCAAATGTGGGATGGTTTCTTTCTGCATAATTTCATTCAATTGTCTTCATAAGTTTGCACTACAGCAATGCTATTCAGAAAAACTGTAGCTCCATTTTTTTTAAATAACACCTGTACGTAGCTCTTACTACTACAACTGTCATTTGTATCGTACTAGGGAATGGAATTCCATTGTGAACATGTGTTCCCAACGAAAGTTGAAAGACAGAGGTGTTACAAGTAGATTCATACTTTTTCAGTTGTAGCCATACCAACAGAACAATCCAAAGCTCATACAAAAATCAGCTCTCAAAAATCTGTATAAAACAGAAATTAATTTTTATGTACATTGAATAAAAAATGTAAATGGATGATAGATACACCCAATTTATCTCATTCAAATCTGAAAGAAGTAATTCTGAGTGTAGAACTTTACATTGGGCAAGAAACTTACAATTTAAGTAAACTAATGATTAAACAGCCTACATATACAAACTATTCAGAGAAGTGAGACTAGAATACCACCAGTTTTGGCATTAATATTTTTATTTATAAAAACTATGCACAAACTACAATATCTCAGCTTTAACCTGCATAATTCAATTGTTACATTAAATGATACAACCACAGCTTAGATAATGTAGCATAGTATTATCTGCACAACTTTCTGACAAAGAACATTTTTGAAAACTATTAACTACTCAAGTTTTTAACAGTGTTACGAACAGTAAAATTTTATGTGGGACTAACATATTAACTTTTGAGAATGATGGAATCAACACACAGTGTTTTACTAACACTGCTATGTTTACACACTCATCAAAATAATCTGAATATCAGGCAAGATTCAAGAACTCATGTTTAAATTTCTTCAGAGAGCGGTTACAAAACTATATGCTGTCATACACAAAATGAGACCATTATTAATAAGTGATGAGAAATACCATCAGTAGCATAGCACAAAAAATATGTACAGATATTACACCAACTGTCCTATATTATGATGTATGGTCTCCCCAAATGTCCAAAACTGATGCATGCACTGCATGCCGAGATAATTAATGAGCTCTTGGTGGGTAAGTCACCACTCTTCCATAAGAACATTTTAAGGTCAACTCTAGTTGTGGCAGGTGTTGGTCTAGCTGCAACGTGTCAGCCCTAACGAATCCTAGATGTGCTCCGTATGATTTTGGGGGCCACGGTGGTCATGGAGGTCAGACCTCTTGCCTCTCATCAAGGCAACCCAGGTTCGATTCCCGGCAGGGTCGGCCCACGAATTTTCACATGCAGAAATTGTGCCGGACGATTCGTTGGTCGCTGGGTTATTTCGGGGATCTCCCGTTTCCCTCCACCAATTCATTCCGGCACCACATCATACTCACCTCATGTCACCCCTCACCAGCACTGAAGACCTCGACGTTAAGCGCTGACCAAAATCTCTCACGCACTCCACATGATTTCACATAGTGTCTGATCCCCTAACAATTTTGACCAATATTGTAACTATTGACCAAAGATACAGATTGGCTTAATGTAAAACAAGAACCAGAGCTTAAAAAGTGCTCCGTTTACCATTAACAGGTTATACACACAGACAAATGTAAAACTGCTTGCCTCCCACTTGGTTCAACACAGCATCCAAGTGCGATGACACTGAAGTACTATCGTCAGTGGTGTGCCCAGTCGGTCTCTTCCGTCAAGCACCCCTAAGGACTGCCAACTTGACATTCAATTCAGCTTCTGCAGATCGGTTACATAGAGCCCTGGCTGAACTCATCACCACAGTACTTATGACCAGGACCAATCCCAAACACAGGCTCCACTGGCAACAACTGCTGCTCCGAATGAGGCATGCTTTTTGCTTTGATCACCAGCTGACCACGCCAACCAGCCGGGATAAGTCCAATGTATGTAATAATATGTGATTTTCACCAAGCAAAGGACAACACCCCTAAAAAAAGTGCTAAATACCAGTGGTCTGTGGCACACAGCATTTTCATGTAAGTGTACTTCCATTTATCCTCTACCTCTCTCACCAGCACCACAGTTGCCATTTTCTTAGACCACTATCCATATCGCCCTCCCTCTCCATGAGGGAGAAGGAGGCAAGAGATGTGCCGGCTGTCCACGAGAATGCAGACAATCTGGTCTGTTACCCTTACACATACCAAGAGGTACAGAAACAACGCCAGTGTGCTGCTTTGGAGAGCCCAGTCACTTGGTGCTAGCCTACTACGCCAGCGTCAAGAGAAAAGAAACCACCACACCAAGAGAATTGAGCACAGTTGCACAACTATAGCCTGATGTGCTCGTAACAAACAGTTTTCTTTGTCCAAATTATGCTTTAAGGAAATGAAGTAAATTCCTCACCGAAAGATTAACCACACCAAGACCTCCTAACCCTACAACAAAAAGGAGTTTTTTCCCATTACAAAGTTCAAAGAAGAACATACACACAAATATCATTGAATTTCCTAACAAGAATGACAAATTACTACTTTATGCTCTCAATGCTGGTAGACTTATTCTCTTCAAGAGTCAAATTTTTGCTGGTAGCAGCACCCTTAATGCCTAAATTTTATCACCAACAGTCTGTCCAAGTTGTCTTGTTAGATATGAACAACCAACTCTAGAGTCCTATTTCTTGCTTGTGTGAAAAAACTCTCTGTACGTGTCAGTATAGCTGTCAGGAATCGTTAATATTACATGCTTGAAATTTCTAAGAGCCTTTCAAACTTTCCCCCATTAAACTCTACTGAACATCAACCCAGTCTTTTCTGTTAAAAGCTTCATTCCGCTCTTAAAGTTGAAATGCACAAACAAATTATTACAAATGATCAATAGTAAAATCTAAACCTTGGTCTTCAGCACTAAAATGAAAAGGAGATTCAAAAGAAGATGAGGGAGAGAGAATAAGTAAAGAGGGAGACACACTCTTAAAACATAAAACTGGCACGTCTGCATACATGTAGACACATGCCTGAATTACTTAAGGAATGTGTTCATTATAGCAGTACAGACACGAGCACCAGATGCCCAGCCGCGCTACGACTGGTGTTAAGGGGCCATCAGCTTCCTACACGTCACTTTGCCCATCTCTTCTCATTCCATTGATCCCAAATCCATTTTCATTGTGGTTATATTTCTTCCAACACGAGAACTAATTTCACTAGAGGATAATCCACAATTCATACAGGCCACGGTTCTCCCGAAGTAAAATGTGGAAAACTGTTAATTTTGCACCAGTGTTCTGCATCACAAGACGTTCTTTGCTTATGAAATACGTGAAGAAACAATTTCCATTCCTCTCGGTATTTCTTTGCTATCCACATTAGCTACAGTTTATCAATGTCACCAGCAGTGATAGCTGTCCTATTCAGCTCTATGCATTCCTCCAAAATAACAGCCATTATTTGCATTGTTTTAACTGTAGCAATTTTAATAGTGAGCAGTGTATATATGATGGTATTACGGCACCTATCCGAATGAGGGACGAGGTTTCTTGACAGTAAATTGTGAGGCACTTGGCCCACCCTTCCTTGCTAATTTCCAAATTTCTCGTGTGACCTTTTATTTCCTTCTGGCATAAACGTAACGTAAAACCTAAAAGATTGATTTATATATAAAACCGGCGTCAGCATAGGTCTAATAGAATCCCGGGAGGCTTCGTGGTCACTAGCTGTGAAAGAGAGGGGGGGAAGGAAACCCGGCTACCCGCACGGGCAAAGCAAGGAAAAGTGAAGTGCTAGGCCTAAGGGCCTGTGTTAAAATTAAATACCAGAAGAGACACCGGGACTCAACACCAAAGTGCCAGGTGTAGACCGCGGTAAGAAATAAGGAGGAGGGAAAGACACTGGATCTCTGTAACATTTACCTTGTAATTGT